>PVHP010009959.1:0-48978 GCA_004024765.1 Zapus hudsonius | reverse complement strand
GAGAGAGAGAGAGAGAGAGAGAGAACGCACCAGGGCCACTACCTTGTGGGTCTGGCTTATGTGGGTCCTGGGGAACTGAACCCGAGGCCTTAGGCACTGGAAGCAAGTGCCTTAAATGCTAAGCCATCTCTCCAGCCCTGGTCAGACCTTTGATGAGGGTGAGACGTCACACAGGAAGCACGTGTCAGGAGTAAGATGGTCACATCTAGAACCAGAGCAGAGCAAAGCTGAGCTCCAGGTCTCACAGCCTGTCACACTTGTCTCCAGGGACTTAGGACCTGCCAATGGGCTCCTATGCACTCTTTCCTCTGCTAATATCCACACCTGTGCTGAGCTCTGGACACCTAGACTGGGGTGGGATACACACAGGACTGTGGAGAGGACATCCCACCCTAGGGTGGTGTACACACAGGACTATGGACACACCTTAGGGCCACAACCCAGGATCCACCCCACTGCCACAGTGCTAGGGGCTGAAGTTGCAAACTCAATTTTAAAAAATATTTTATGCCGGGCATGGTGGCACACGCCTTTAATCCCAACACTTGGGAGGCAGAGGTAGGAGGATTGCTGTGAGTTCAAGGCCACCCTGAGACTACATAGTGAATTCCAGGTCAGCCTAGACTAGAGCAAGACCCTACCTCGAAAAACAAAAACAATTAATTAATTAAAAATATTTTATTTATTTGCAAGCAGAGAGAGAAGAGAGACACAGACTGAGAGAAAATGGGCGCGCCACGTCCTCTGGCCACTGCCAACAAACTCCAGATGCATGTGCCACTTTGTGCATCTGGCTTTACGTGGGTACTGGGGAATCAAACTGGGGTTGTTAGGCTTTGCAGGCAAGTGCCTTAACCGCTGAGACATCTCTCCAGCCCACAAACTCAATTTTAACAAAACACCTGAGTCATGGGGCCATAGGTCTACACTATCACATTCAAAGAACCACAGACGCGGTGCTGCGATAACCACTCCACCCGATGTGACCACAAAAATGCAACAGTAGCACCAAAGCCAATTTTACTTCAAGACTCAGTGAGGGCTGAACACTATAACCAGGATGTGGAGACGGGGAAATATACCATTTAAAATGGCCCACAGAGAGGAAAAAGAAAACCATCATAAAACCCCTAAGATTAAATTTAAACTGAGAGTCACATAAAGAGCATCAGCAAGCTTACTTGGAAAGCACACCGTGGCTAGAGCTTAGAACATGCGAGTCCCACTACACACACACGAATACATGGGCTCAGACTCACCCACACATGCCCCTTGCCCAAGTCACAAGGATAACGAGTGGGGAGGGGGGATTTAAATCCAGGCAGTCTGCTTTCGGAGCCACGAGCGCTGAGGGCATGGGAAAGAGTTCTCGATTGCACAATGCAGGGTGAACAGGCATGGTAAACTTTCTCTGCAATCAGCCAGCCAGCAAACAGTTGAGGTTTTGTGGGCCATCTGGACTCAACTACAACTACTCAGATATAGATAACATGTAAACAGGTGGGTGTGGTAATATTTCAATAGTTTAAACTTCATCTACAAAAGCAGAGATCCAGAGCTGGAGCTGGATCTCGGTTGCTTGCCTGGCATGCACAAAGCCCGAGGTTCGGCCTTCAGCACGGCAGAGACTGGTGATACACAGGTCTATAATCTCAGCATTTCATGCAAGGAGACAGGAGGAGCAGAAGTTCAAAGCCAACCTCAACTACATGAGTTCAAGGCTAGCTGAGCTACAGGAGACCCTACCTGATCTATCTAATCCCAGCACTAGGGGGCGTGGTGGCATGAACCTTCAATCCCAGCACTCAGGAGGCTAAGGTAGGAGGATCTTCCTGAGTTCAAGGCCAGCCTGGCTAGAATGAGACCATGCCTCACATAAACAAACAAACAAACAAACAAATAAACAAACAAATAAATAAATGGCTCAGCAGTTAAGCCTAACAACCTGGGTTCGATTCCCCAGTATCCTCTAAAGCCAGATGGATAAATGGTACACGTGTTTGGAGTTTGTTTGCAGCAGCTGGAGGCCTCTCTCTCTCTCTCTCTCTCTCTGCTTATAAGTAAATACTTTTTTAAAAAGAAAGAAAATAACATCCAAAAAAAATTACACCAGCCGGGCGTGGTGACGCATGCCTTTAATCCCAGCACTCGGGAGGCAGAGGTAGGAGGATCACCGTGAGTTCAAGGCCACCCTGAGACTACAGAGTGAATTCCAGGTCAGCCTGGGCTAGAGTGAGACCCTACCTCGAAAAACCAAAAAGAAAAAAGTATAGCTCAGAAGAAATTATAACATAGTTCATGGAGAAAAATCTAGAAGGTAGAGTGTGAGTCAGTGTAAGAAATACAGTAAAAAGATCTAACCTTGGGGTTCTCAAGAAGAGAGAAAAGAAAGAGAAGGGAGGGCGGGAGGTGTCGGGGAGAAAGCTTTTGGGGCCTTTGGAGGCACACCCTGGCTTAGTCTTGGATGGCACCTGACAGCTTGCCATGAAGGGCTTAGCTTAATGAATTTCAGGAGGTGATCTCGATTGGCCTTTATGCACAGGTTCTTACCATTAGCCCTCTGATTGGCCAGGAAGTTCTATATATACTGCCTCGTTCCCCGCAATAAACAGCACACGTTCGTCAACCCACAAGCGGTGTGTGTTTATCTGTATGATCACTGCCCCCGTGGGTGGCAGGCAGTGATAGGGAGGGAGATGAATAAGGTAGAAGCAATATTTGAAGAGACTGACTGAACGTTTCCCAAAACCAACAACGGCCTTCCAAAGATTCAAGAGGTCAAATAAATAAATACAAAGAACAAATAAAAGAAATCCAAACCTAGGGCTGGGGATGGCTCAGTGGGTAAAGGTGCTTGCTTGCAAAGCCTGCTGGACTGGGTCCAATTCCTCAGCACCCACCACGTAAAGCCAGATGCACAACGTGGCCCATCCATCTGAAGCTCATTTGCTGTGGCAAGAGGCCCCGGAATGCCCATACTCTCTTAAATAAATACTTTAACATATATACTATATATAATAATATATAATTTGTTTTTTCAAGGTAGGGCCTCACTCTAGCCCAGGCTGACCTTGAATTCACTCTGTTGTCTCAGGGTGGCCTCGAACTCACAGTGATCCTCCTGCCTCTGCCTCTGGAGTGCTGGGATTAAAGGCATGAGCCACTGTTGCGGTCAGCTTCCTCATTGCTGCGACAAAGAACCCGACCAAAAGCAGTTTGTGGAGGAATGGGTTTCTTTTGGCTTACAGACTTGAGGGGAAGCTCCATCGTGGCAGAGAAAACACAGCATGAGCAGAGGGTGGACATCACCTCTGCCACAGCACTGCAAACCGCGGCAGGAAGGTGTGCCAAATACTAGCAAGGGGAAGCTGCTTTATAACACCCATAAGCCCGCCCCCAACAACACAGCTCCAGCGAGGTTCTAATACCCAAACTGCCATCAGCTGGGCAAAGAGCATTCAGAACACATATGTTTGTGGGGGACACCTGGATCATACCACTTCAGCCACCATGCCTGACATATATAATTTTATTTATTTCAAAGGAGAGAGAGAGATAACGGTGTGCCAGGGCTGCAAATGAACTTCAGACACATGCACCATTTCGTGCATCTGGCTTTACGTGGGCACTTGAGAATCAACCCAGGGCATCAGGCTTTGTGAACAAGTGTGCCTTAACCACTGAGTCATCTCTCCAGCCCACAAATATATATATTTTTAATTACTTTTATTTAATCGGGCATGGTGGCACAAGCCTTTAGTCCCAGCACTTAGGAAGCAGAGGCAGGAGGATTGCCATGAGTTCAAGGCCAATCTGAGACTACATAGTGAACTCCAGGTCAGCCTGGGCTGGAGCAAAACCCTACCTTGAAACCCTGCCCCCCATGAGCGCGTCAGGGCTTCTTGCCACTGCAAATGAACTTCAGACACATGTGCCACTTTGTGCACCTGGCTTTATGTAGGTACTGGGGGACTGAACCCAGGCCCCCCGGCTTTTCAAGCAAGTGGCTTTAACCACTGAGCAATCTGCCCAGCCCACCAAATATATATTTTTTAAAATTTAGGGCGAGATGGCTCAGCAGTTAAGGTGCTTGCCTACAAAGCCTAGGGGCCCTAGTTCAATTCCCCAGTACCTGCTTAATGACAGATGCACAAAGTGGCACATGCATCTGGAATTTATTTGCAGTGGCTAGAGGCCCTGGTGCACCCATTCTCTGTCTTTCTTATATTTCTCTCTGCTTTCAAATAAATAAAATATTAAAAAATATTTTTTAAAAATTTAGAAGTCTTAAAATGGGCGTGGTGGCGCACGCCTTTAATCCCAGCACTCAGGAGGCAGAGGTAGGAGGATCACCATGAGTTCAAGGCCACCCTGATACTACAGAGTGAATTCCAGGTCAGCCTGGACTAGAGCGAGACCCTACCTCGAAAAACCAAAAAAAAAAAAACCCTAAAAATTTAGAAGTCTTAACCTTGAGCCTGGCATGGTGGTACATGCTGTTAATCCTAGTATTTGGGGAGGCTAAAGTAGGAGGCACTGTGAGCTTGAGGCAAGCCTGGAGCTATAGTGAGCTCCAGGTCAGTCTGGGCAACAGTCAAACCCTCCTGCCTTGGGGGAAACAAAATCAAACACAAAAAAGAAACCCCATAGAACCAACAAACAACCCACCACGACTCAGGGAACTGAGCAGAAGAGGGGGGCAGAAAGATTGTGAAAGCCATGGTGGGGGAGACTATCCAGAGGCATGGCACAAAAACACACTTGGGCCAGGAGAACCGGGCTGAGTACTAAGCTATCCATGGTCCCCTGCCACAAGGACTGATCCAGACGACCCACGGAGGAGGATATCCAGCTGATTGGGGATGGGGGGGCATTGGGGAATTGGGGATAACAACTCATTGTTGGCCCACTAAATAATGTAACTCATTATGGGCAATAAAAAAAACCCAACAAACAAGCCAAATCTTATCCAGTGCTGGACTCTATAAGCTTAACTAGCCAGCCATGCATGATGGACCCACTGGTACAACTACTCTGACTGGATGTGAGGCAGCTCCGCAGGAGGAAATTCATGCCCGGTACTGAACAGTCAAAAGCCTCTGGGAAGGAAGGTCATAGACCCTGGGAGGAGAAGCCTTGAGTTCGAGACCACCCTGAGACTACACAGTGGATTCCAGGTCAGCCTGGGCTAGAGTGAGACCCTACCTTGAAAATAAAAATAAATATTTAAAAGGCATATAAGTATACGAATGGATTGCTGATCTCTTTCCTGTCAACTAGCAGACTGGTAAATCATCAAGACTACAGTGGTCTGCTGCCAAAGGCCGGACTTAACACACGGTTGAGAATGTAAGTTGATCCAGTCTCCACGGGAGCACTTTGATCATAGCTATAAAAATGATCGATGCACATTGGCTCTGGTTGAACACTTCCGCTCCCTCCCAAGATTCCAACCTGTAAACACATGCTCATGCAGAAAGGGAGGTTAAGTGCAGGATTATTCACTGTGCCATAAAAGGTCAGAAATGAAGATCTTCCTGGAGGGCCTGCTAAATCAATCACGTAGCCTTACATTGAAACAGTGCCATGAGCGGAGTGTAGCTTTCTCTACAGATGTGGACACACGGCTTAACTTAATGCGTTCAGGAGTTTATACATTAGGCTTTGCCTTCCACATGATCTCTGTAAAACCGTTGAAATACATGGCTGGAGACATGGCTTAGTGGTTAAGGCTTTGGCCTGCAAAGCAGAAGGACCAGAGTTTGATCCCCCAGTACCCACGTAAAGCCAGATGCACAAGGTGGTACATGTGTCTGGAGTTCCTTTGCATGGCTGGAAGCCCTGGAGTGCCCATTCTCTCTCTCTCACACACACACACATTCAATAATTAAAAAAACAAGCCGGACATGGTGTGAACGCCTTTAATCCCAGCACTCGGGAGGCAGAGGTAGGAGGATCGCCGTGAGTTCAAGGCCAGCCTGACACTACAGAGTGAATTCCAGGTCAGCCTGGGCTAGAGGGAGACCCTACCTCGAAAAACAAAACAAAAAAAAAAATTAAAAAAACAAAAACATAACCTAGTCAGGTGGCAGGATGGGTTTAGCTGATAAAAAGCGAGACCAGAACAGAGCGTGTGTAAAGTGCATGTATGATTTCCCCACACCCCCACTTTCTGCACCATCTGACCCTTACAGAAAGAGCTTCCCTAGAGCCTTATACCAGCTACCCATCCTTTCCACATACAAGCGGGCTGGAGAGAACGCTCCAGGCGCTTGCCAGTCAAACCTAATGACCATAAAGCCAGATGCACAAAGTGGTGCATGCATCTGGAGTTCATTTGCAATGCAGGGGCCCTGGCATGTCCATTCATTCTCTGCTTGCAAATATTCTTTTAAAAAGCTAAAATACATATCTTTAAAAACATTGGCTGGAATCCTTAAGTCTTTTCAAAGTTTTTCAATAATCTTTGGTTTGGTTTAGTTTATTTTCACTTATTGTTTGTGGGCCACAGTGCACGTGGAGATCAGAGGACACCCTTGAGGGTTTTATGTGAACCTTGAGACAATCTCCGTCTGTAAACCAGCTCTGGATTTTCCTGGCTGTTCCCCCCGCCCCACCCCCCATCGTTCAGGCAATATCATAGACAACAGCGCATACCACTTTGCATACAGGTTTTACGTGGGTGCCAGGGAATTGAACACAGGCTGGCAGGCTTTAGCAGCAAGTGCCTTAAAACACTGTGTCATCTCCCCAGCCCCTACTTTTACTTTTCAAGACAGGGCCTCACTATGTAGCCTTGGCTGACCTGGAACTAGGTAGACCAGGCTAGTCTCAAACTTCGTGATCTTCCTGCCTTTTAACGCTGAAATCACTTATTCCAAAACACCTGGCTTAGAAAAAAACAATCTCAACTATGAAGTATCCTAAAATTTTCTAATTTTAAATTTTCTTAAGTTTTCTAATTTTGTCACCTACCCCCACCCTTGCTTTGCAATTGTTTCTATAAAGTTACTATCTTTTCCCAACCCCTCTAAAAGAAAGACATTCTTGGTGTTGTCCTTGGGAACTCCATTATTTGAAGTGCATGACCTAGAGAACCACCACATGGAGGCAGGGGCTAGAGCCTGGAAGGCATACATCTCTGAACTAAAGGCAGGAAGACCAGGGAAAAGAAAGCAGTGTGGCTATGAGCGGGAATAAAAAAAACTGTCCAGAAGTTAACCATGTTGAGATGAGTTATTGGCTAGGAAGCCCCCGATGTCCCCAAAATATTATAGGCCATTGCCAAGGTCTTGGTGATCCACCAGGACTGGATGGTAAGACCCTGTCACTGAAGACCCCACACACTCGGGCTGCAGGTCACCGAGTAGTCAAGTTGGAGCTGATCTGGAAGCCTCCTCCCTGTTGGCTACCTATTTGTCATGGTTTGATCCAGGTGTCCCCCACAAATAAATGTATTCTCAGTGATCAATGCTCAGCTGATGGCAGTTTGAAAATTAAAACCTCGCCAGAGCTGTGTTGTCAGGGGCGGGCTTATGGGGGTTATAAGCCAGCTTCTCCTTGCCAGAGTTTGGCACACCTTCCTGCCACTGTTTCCAGTGCTGTGGCAGAGGTGATGTCCACCCATCTGCTCGTGCCATCATCTTCCCTGCCAGGATGGAGTCTCCCCTGGAGTCCATAAGCCTAATAAACCCATTCCTCCACAAGCTGCTTTTGTTTGGGTTCTTTCTGCGCAGCACCTAGAAAGCAAACCGCAACACTATCAGAATGCTAGAAAGTCCTATGGGGTGGGAGTCATCAACGGTGTGAGCACTAGACCCTGCAAACTCTATAGCTATCCAGCCAGGCCAAATGTACCAACTGGTGCAGCAGTAGCATATCTGTTGTGGGGGAAACCCAAATGTTCTCTGACCGGACTTGAGGCCCACTCCATGACAAGGAAATTCCTGCCTGGCACTGAGAACCCAATCAAAAGCCTGTGGCCGGTGAGGTCATAAACCCCTAGGTGTGTGTGTGGCGGGGGAACAACTGTTACATTTTATGCCACCAAACACTTGTTTATGCCCATATATATTAATGCTACTCTCACTTTTGGATAGAGAAGCTTCTCTTTTCAGATGGTGGTAACCACTGGTGACTCAGAACTCAGTTAAGTGCTAAGTGACTGTGGAGTGTTCAATACATGATACAACTCTATCATATCCTCAAGGTTCAGGGACCATTGTAGGAGCAATTGTAAGAGCCAAAGGGGAGGAGGATTTACAATGTCTTCCAGACACAAAGTGACCTTGATATTCACCTCACCTAGGGGATACACCTCTCGGTGTCAGTGAGAAATATCCATCCCATGGGCTGGAGCCCAGACTGAGTAAAAGATGATAGAACACTTGCATTCCCTTCTTTGGGACAACATGCATCATGCCCTCTCCACCAGGAAGGACTGTAGTCCCTCAAACCATAGATCAGTATATTCTTAAGTTGCTTCTTGTCACAGAAGTGGTCACAGCCATGAGTACCAGCAAGCAGTGGTAGAAGCAGATGTAGCTCAGCGGTGGAACCCAGACTGCAGGGACTGGGGGGGGGGGGGAGAATGAAGCAACCCTCAAGGCTCTAGCTCAGGAGTTACTGTTGGATGGGGCTTCTAGGAACCCTGTGATGCAATCACATAGTGAGCTCGGCAGGAAAGCATCCGCTTGTGCTTAGGCATGTCCTCCTTGGAGATGTAATCTCTTGCCCTCAAGTTTCCCTATGAGCCAGGCACAGGCATGGGCCTGCCACAGGTTCACCTAACCAGCCTCACAATGGTCATGCACCACACTGCTCTAAACATCACTCCCCAAATTAGACTTCAAGCACGACTTTGACCACCAGTTGTGGGCCATGCTCTACCCACTGAGCTTAACCAAGGAACGCTACAGCCCAGGCTGCTTGCACTACCAAACCACCTCAGGACTCACTCAGCCCACCCCCAACTTCCACCTCAGCTAAGGTTCTGAGTTTTGTAGAGATGCCCACTCGGTCCAGAGCCAAGAGAAACCACTTCCTTGCCACAGGAAAAGGTGCAGAAACCTCCGAGCTGGATTGTATAGGCAAAGCTGCACCCCAAGGATCTGGACCCATGTCCCCTATGTCCCAGAAGGGACAGTCACCAGGGAACTTTAAGCAGGGCCCAGGAGAAAGGCAGACTCCAGGATGGCACAGGAAGAGAGGCAATTTTTATTCTTTCTAGAAACTGTACCAATAGGGCTGAGGCAAGGAGCACCCCAACCATGTCCCCTGTCCTAAGCAGGGGTCTGAGATGAGGCCAGGCCTGACCAAAGGTTGGGAGACACTGATATTGTTCCCTGTAACATTGGCAAGGGGACAGGTAGGCTCAGGAGTGGGTCTTTGTTCTGTTAGCACCAAGAACTGCCCACAGCTGGACTTGAAGACAGGACAGACAGTACAGCCCTTCCGCTGCCACCTGATCAAAAATAGCAGAAGGCTTCCTGGAGGCGGTCACCTGAGTGTGACTTTTTGTTTGTTTTTCGAGGTAGGGTCTTGCTCTAGCCCAGGCTGACCTGGAATTCAATGTGTAGTCTTGGGATGGCCTTGAACTCATGGCGATCCTCCTATCTCTGCCTCCCAAGTGCTGGGACTAAAGGTACGTGTTACCAAGCCCAGCCCTAGTGTGACTTTCAATCAATCCCCTCCATGGCCACCCAAGCCCCTGTAAACATAAGAACAGGCTTCTGCCTGTCAGGACAGGATGAGGGTCCGGGACGTGTGGCTGGGCTTCAGGCGGCCCAGGAGCTGCCGGGCTTTCTCCTGCATGAAGAGCTGGTCCTTAGTCCCCCCACAGGCCACCATCTTCCAGGCACTGGTCATCTAGGAGGAGGTAAGGAGGTTAACATCACACAGGACCATGTGCTTCCTACACACCCTGGAGGTCCTGGCCAGGGAGGGTAGGGGTATTTCTGGAATCTTCCCTCTAGAAGCTTGGGTTTGCCCATCTTGGGGGTCTTTGGGGAAGTCATGTCCCATCTGTGGACTTCCTCAATAGTGAAGCAGAGGCTGGGTAAGGAGACAGTGCTGCATCCGTGAGTCTCATCAAGCAGCCACAGCCAAGCTGACGGGGGAGGTCAGGCCCAGCTCCTTCCCTCAAGGACAGATGTACATTAAGCAAATGGGACAGACATAATGACTTAGTGACAAGTAAGACCCAGGCCACAGAAAAGCAACTGGAATTGGAATAAGGTCGGGGTAGGCCTCCCTGAGGAAGTGGCACTTTGAAGATCAGAAGCACTCATGGGGCAGTATGCGCAAGGGCCCTGAAGTGAGCAGAGCCTGGGGAGGAAGGTCAGCACTCACAGGGGCAGGAGTGGGGGCTGGAATGTGGCTCCGGGACCTCTGGGTCGCCATCACCTTCTCGGGCTTGGCCTGTAGGAAGCCCTGGTTGAGCAAGCTGTTGTCCTCTTTGATACCTGGAAGGGTGAGGCTGGAGGAGCCGGATGGGACATTTGAAGGCTGAAATCCAAACCAAATCAGTCACTTGACCACAAGAGAAACCAAACATCAGTAAAGCATCCCGGTTCCTCACCCCACTGATGCCTGGCTGCCATGAACTCAGGTAGGATGTTAACATCTCTAAGCTTCTGCTCACTCTTTCAGATGAGGAGCTTAAATGAATGCCCTCCCTCCAAAAGCCCTGCACTGAGCCCAGTCCAGCGCTGGTGGCTTCCATACATGAAGCCCCCCCATGGGGGACCAGTAGTTTCTGGGCCTCCCAGTCCAGAAATACCCATAAAAGGAGTGTGTCATGGACCTATAAGTCACAGACACTGTGCCCGGCTCCTCCTGCACCTGTGTCCAGCTCCTGTTCTGCTCAACAACCCACCCCAGGCTCATGTGCACGTTTCATATGGGCTTTTGTTTGTGAATTATTTCACACACTCAATGCTATGGCAGAGCCTAGCACGGTGAGGCCCTGGGCTCAATCTCCCACACTACAGAGAAAATCATGTATTTGAGGTGATGCCAGACAAAGGTCTAACTGGATGGAGCTAAGCCCCAAGCCTGAGGGGGGGGGGGACCCCCCTGGACACAAGGGTCTCTCTGCAAGGACAGGATTTTACTTGTAAGATCTCATCTAGTGATTCATATCCTCCAATTACCCTTCCCCCACCCACCCCACTTCCACCTTACCGGGCACCAGGGCAAGCCAGGCCTCCACCCTGGCCAGCTGCAAGGGACCAGGAGCACCGCAGTTTCTGGGACACAAGCTCTGTGATGGCAATGGCCTCTGCACTCAGCAGAGCAAATGGTGGCCTGCAGGCCAGAGCTGCGGGACCCACGGTGTCCTAATATGACTCTTTCCAAATAAAACATGGGAAAGCCAAAGCAGAGCTGCTGAGTGAAGGAAGGCTGGGCTGGGCGCCCACAGCTGCCAACCTTTGCCAATCCCCTTCCTCTTCTCACTGGATAGCCAGTCCTTCCAAAGCCCACTCCACCTGGAGGGTCCACGACTACACAGCTACAAAGGCAGAAGGCTCCTGGGACAGGAGAGCCCTCTGCAGGTCTGCAACAGTAGTGACTGCTGACGCCTTACCAAGGACAGAACCTTAGGCAGTGGAGACACCATCCGCTTCCCATCTTCATCCATAATGTCAAGAGCCAGAGATTTTCGAACTTTCTTGATGGGGCTCCGCCGTAGCTGGGGGTTGTCACAGAAAGGGGTAGTTATGGTGGGCACCAGAGGATCTCATGGTCAGCTCCTTAATGTCCACAGACTCAAGAACATCCACACACCAAGATACCCTCTCTTCACCCATAAATGGGCCAGATACAGACCCCTGGGTCTCACCACACCATGCCTACCTCTAAACATTCTTGGCAAAGAATTAGCCAAGTGATGCTTACTTAAAACTCAACCATAGCTTTCCCACCTTGCCCAGGTAAGCCTTCCGGTCAGTTTCACTGATGAGGCAACTTACTGTCATCACCTGTCCTGAGGCTAGAACACTCCTGGGGACACCAACTCCCCAGCCCTATGGCCACTCACCCCAGGCTTCCTTTTCTGCTTCTCGGGCCTCACATCGTCCTCAATGGTGAGCTCGATGCCAGCCTCGGAGCGCAGCACCTCCTTTAAGTCCTCTTCCAAGTGTGGGGTCTGGGGCTGTGGGCAAGAGGAAGGTGGCCTACATGAAGCCCACAGGCCTTCTGTTCTTTTTTAGACAGGGTCTGATGTAGCCCAGGCTAGTCTTGAACTTGATATTTAATATTTAGCTGAGGATGACCTTGAAGTCCTGATCCTCCTGCCACTACCTCTCAAGGGCTGGGCTTAGAGGGCTAAGGGGCCAGTGCAGCTCTTTTCTTTACAGTATGTGCAATAAGCATGCCCATTTCCACCACCCTACACTCTAAGCTTTTCTAGGGCACCACTGGCTCTACCGCCAGCCCTGGCACACTGCAGGCACTAAGAAAATGCTGCTAAGGGAACAAGTGTCAGCCTTGTCATCGCCATTTGTACAAACGTGGTCTTCATACCTAGTTGAGAGGAATCCAGAGATCTCAAAGGGAAAGGCAACTGTGAGCCCTAAATGTTACCCACTGCACAGAGACTCACAGTCACCATGGTACATACCAGGGGGTTCAGTGGTCCATATTTCTCCAGGGCATTCTTGAACGGGGTTGGCGTGTGGGGAGTGTTGTCCATGGAGTACTTCTGATCTGGGGTTACAAACCTGCCAGGGACCAGAGAAGAAGATTAGCAACAACACAGAGCAGACTCCTACTTTCCTTGCTATGATCTCAGGTTCAGTGGCTGGGGCCCCCACAAATGCTTGTGACATAACACTGGTCTAATAGTGCTTTCTGGGCCTCCTGCCCGGATCCAGGTCAAGGGGACTGAAAGAAGGACCATACTCAGAAAATAAAGGACAGGAGAGAGGAAGCAGGAGACCCAGACAATGACTGAACGCTGCTCCATATTCAGGACTTTGCAGAAACACGCCAGGCCCATGGCTATGTTTTAGGAGGCAGGGGCGGGGGGATATGATCAGGATCCAGGAGACCACAACCCTGAGTTTCTACTTACTAAAAATAAATAAATAATTTAAAGAAAAAAAAGCTAACACAAACTTGTAATCTCAGCACTGGGGCGCTGCCAGTCAGGTTCTCTAGCCTGCTAGTCTATCCTGATCAGGCAAGTTCCAGTCCAATGAGAGATGGCTCAAAAAAGGTGGATGGGAGCTGGAGAATGGCTCAGTGGTTAAAGGCACTTGCTTGCAAAGCCTGATGGCCTGGGTTCAATTCCCCAGTATCCAAGTAAAGCCTGATGCACAAAGCAGCACATGCTCACTTTTAGCGTGGAGTTTGTCTGCAGTGGCAGGAGACCCTAGTATGCCTATATTCACTCTGCTTTTTTTCTGTTTATCTGTTTCTTTCTCAAAAAAGTGAAAAAGTAGATGGCACAACACTCAATCCTGTGGCCTGCTCACGCATGCACGCCATGTGCACAGATTGAGTCTCCAACACTCCAAACCACCCAAACAACAGATTAGCTACCAGACACATTGGCCAAGCTCTTCATTCACAAGGCCTGGGCAGAGTGCAGAATTAAACACTACTCTGTCCTCTCATAATGAACTTTAAAAAAGCATGACCCACACAGATCAAGCCTCTACCACATCTGCAACCCAGAACAACACTCTAGAAAATGCAGAAGTTCTGCGTGAGACCCAGAGCCTCTAGCCTACTGCTGCTGGAGGGGAGGGAGAGGAAAGGTCCTGGTGCCTTCTTGGGCTTGGATGTTCAAAGCCTATCCTTCCAAATAGTTTGGGCCGCTGAGCTGGTCCCTGAATCCCCTAACTTACTCGTGGACTGACTGCCATGTTTCTCCTGCAGTAAAACCAAGCAGCAAGGAGCAGTGAGGTGACTCACCACAGGGACACAGAAAGTGAATGCTAGTCCAGCTCCCTCACAGACAGGAACTGCTACCCTCTAGGGAAGGTAGGGTCAGACAGAACCCAAGGCCGTCTCCTGTGCAAACACACCAGGTCTGCACTTGGTACTTATAACGGGGTGGGAGGGGATGGGCAAACTATTTTTTTTTTGTCCATTTGCACTGTTTCTGAGATTATAAAATAAATGAAGGGGTGTGGTGGTCAGAAGGGAGAGCGACACCACTTTCCAAGACCTGATTCCATGTTGATTTTCCCAGAGCACCTCCCCAGTGCCCAGGACAAACAGGTGGGCCACGACTAAGGAAGACCAAGGAACAGGGTGGCACTCACGCGGCGTGCTTCTGGTGCAAGGGGGTCTTGTCCCGGTGCAGAGGTGTGGTGACCACCACCTTCTGGCTGCACACTGGAGTGGATGTTAGCGAGGGGTTCTCCAGCTCCAAGGTGTCCTGTTTGTTCCAGAAGTTCAGAAACTGCCAGGGAAGAGGAGAGGACATGAGATAAGGTAATCTGCCTGACAATTCACCAGACCTTCAGAGGTCAGGATGAGAGAGCCTAACTCTCCTTCCTCATGCCATGACTATTCTCTGAAGCTGAGGCCCGGTGGTGGTTTTGTTGTCAACTTGACTCGTTAGCAGTCCACAGTAATCTTGAGTGTTGTGTAGCAAATTTCCTCCCAAATGAAGAGTGAAAGGAGGCTCGGGGGATTCAGGAAGTCATATTAGATAGAAATATACATCCCTTCTTAGGAGGAGGGCAGTGCAGGAAGAAAATTCCAGATTCAAGAAGTCAACAAGTCTGGAAAAGGGTTGCGCGACCCTGTCCTAAGGCTATATGAAGGGGAAGAAAATCTTTCCCTGCACCTGCCTGTTTGCTGGTGAGAGCGTGTATACATGCATGTGTTTTGTTGGTGATGGCATCTTTCTCTCTCTCGCTCTGTGAAAGGGGTCCAAAGGGTCCCTCTTTTGCCATTATGGAACTTCCTCTTCCTCCCAAAACTGTGTCTGACTGCCACAGGCCCCTTCCTGACCTGTAGGGCACCTGCCAAAACCAGCATAGACAAACAGGTTCTTGAGGCCCTGGGCTCATCATTGTTCAAATCCTAACAAGAAGGTAATTTTAGGGGGGGTTCTGGTTCAAGATGGCTGACTAGCAGACAGGCCGTGTCTCTCAGGGTTTTCAGCAGGGTTCCAGGTCGTGGATGTCAGCTGCAGCCACGCTCTGAGCTCCAGACACCTTCCGGCACAGGATCCTTACGACTGGAAGACGCCAACGAGGACCAGTGCTTGCAGGAGGCAGTGAGTCGTCCCAAGCCGGCAGCCCCAGCACCGGAGCGGCCTTAGCTGGCCTGCTGCCTAGAGCTTTCCAGAGGCCTCTGCTGGGTTTCTTCCCCATCCCTCCTGCCCCCTGCACCTCCCATTTTTCCCTTCCCTCCCCGGCCCTTGGGGGGGTCTCTCCTTTTCAACCTTTTTTTTCTTTCTTTCCCTTTTTCTTTTTATTTATTTTTGTTAATCCCACCCGTCCACAGGGCTTATCCTGCAAAGCCCCGCCCCCTTGCTGCTTTATTTCCTTTTAACTTTTCCCCCCTTTTTCTTCTCCTACCTGCCCACGGGGCTTATCCTCCGAAGCCCCACCCCCTGCCTCTGTGCAGGTCTGCCCTGCCCCTTGCCACACCTCGCCCTTGCTGGTTTATTTACTTTTAACTTTTTTCTTTTCTTTCCTTTTACTTCTCCTACCCGCCCACAGGGGCTTATACTCTGCAACCCCTCCCCCCAGCCTTGGTGTTGTATCTGGCCACTTCCTACTCATCAAGGGAACAATACAACAAGAAGACATCACTATAGTAAATATGTATGCACCAAATGCAAGGGCCCCTCAGTTCATTAAGCATAAATTACTCAAAAGCAAAACAGATATAGATGCCAACACCATCATAATAGGAGACTTTAACACTCCACTGTCATCACTAGACAGATTGCCCAAACAAAAGACAAGCAGGGAAATAAAGTTGCTAAATAGCACCATAGATAAACTAGGGATAACAGACATTTACAGAACATTCCATCCCAAGGACACAGATCACACATTCTTCTCAGCACCGCATGGAATCTTTTCCAAAATTGACCACGTACTGGGCCATAAATCATCCCTCAACAAATTCAGAAAGATCAATGTAATCCCCTGCATCATATTGGACCACAACACATTAAAGCTAGAAATTAACAAGGGAAGAGGATCCAAAAATTTCAATAGATATTGGCGACTGAACAACTCACTCCTGAACAATGAATGGGTCAAACAAGAAATTAGACAGGAAATCTGGAATTTCCTAGAAACAAATGATAATGAGGACACAACCTTTCAGAATTTATGGGACACAATGAAGGCAGTCCTCAGGGGGAAATTCACTGCACTAAATGCCTTCATAATGAAGACAGAGGTCTCAAATCAACCAGCTATCCTCCCACCTAAGGTCATTAGAACAGATGGAAAATCCAACCCTAGGAGCTCGAGACGCAAGGAAATACTTAAGATCAGAGCTGAGATTAATGACTTGGAAACAAAGAAAACAATTTAAAAAATAGACAAATCAAAGAGTTGGTTCTTTGAAAAAATCAATAAGATTGACAAACTCCTGGCCAAATTAATCAAACAAAAAACCAAAGAAGGCCCAAATTAACAAAATAAAAAATGACAAGGGTGAGATCACAACAGATACCGAAGAGATTGAAAGCATCATCAGGTCATACTTGCAAAACCTATACTCCACAAAATTAGAGAACCTGGAAGAAATGGATAAATTCCTGGACACCTACCAACTACCAAAGCTCAGACCAGAGCAGGTAAAGATCCGAAACAATCCGATAACAATTACAAAAAGCTTGTTTCCCTCATATGCGGTCCTTAACCAGGATAACCGTAAACTCTACGCAGACTAGTAGAAAGAAGTGAGAGGTTATGAATGAGGGGTAAGGGATGGGGGAAGGGGAACGGCTCAAGCATGAGGCTAAACCAAATTACGTTCAAAAACATAAAATCCTCACGGGAATACTGTAACCTATTGTGCAAGTAGTGGGCGTCGACTGGCAAGAGGGGCCATGAGTAGTAGGGGAGAGAGTCTAAGCCTGTTATTAATTGATCAGTCTGACAACCCCTGGTCCCAGCCACCGGTTCCTTCCCTCACTGAGCTGTTGACCAAAGTGACCCATGAGGTTCCAAAAACAAGACAGAATTCTGTCAAAGCTCTTGAATGCCCTCCCCAGGCATTCAAACCCTGTTGCTGAAGAAACCACAGAATGCCATCAATCAGCATCGAGAGACCCTTCAAGGCCCAGGATGGTAACCAGCACCCAGGTGGTAATTAGTGTAGTGCTGAAAGGCACTGCACAAGCTGCCAGGGGAAGCTGGTCAACGACAGCTGGAGTAAACAGAGACCACTGGCATGAAACACAGTCTGCGGCCATGAGTAGGCTGACCATACCTCCTACTGGGAGAGAACAGGGAACAAAGAAAGGAGCACTCGTGCAATGGAGGAGCCTGGGCCTGGGGGAGACAATCAACAGCTTTTAAATTCAGCCAAATATTCCACTTAGGGAGGGGAAGCCCTTGACTGGAACTGGGGATTCAGGGCGATAGGCACCAGATCCCGTACTCTTGGGCTCATAAGAAAAGATGCACTATGGGAGCGACTGACAGGGAGGCTACTAAAAATAGAATCTTGGTAATCCAGAATTGTGTATATTTGTTAACCTAGACTCATCTCACTCTCCAATGGAGAATTTGTATTTTTCAGGATGCAGCGAGAGAATTGTGGCCCATCTAATCCTACCATCTGACCATAGGCAGATAGCTGAGATCCTGGCAAGAGATGAGCCACCACAGCCATATCGTGGAGGATCCATATGGAATCCCGCAGAGTATGATGGGACGAACAAGGGACCCACAGCCATTCAATCAACACAGGATAAGTCATGGTGACAGAAACCAACAATTTTCGACACAAAGACCCCTAAGCTCACAACATTAAAGCAGCCTTAATACCCACCCACCACGACTCAGGGAACTGAGCGGAAGAGGGGGTGGAAAGATTGTGAGAGCCGTGGTGGGGGAGACTATCCAGAGGCATGGCACCCCTCAGTAACAACATACTTGGGCCAGGAGAACTGGGCTGAGTACTAGGTTATCCATGGTCCCCTGCCACAAGGACTGATCCAGACGGGATAACAACTCATTGTTTGCCCGCT
This sequence comes from Zapus hudsonius, assembly GCA_004024765.1. NCBI lineage: Eukaryota > Metazoa > Chordata > Mammalia > Rodentia > Dipodidae > Zapus > Zapus hudsonius. The sequence continues at coordinate 30,794 of PVHP010009959.1, read as the reverse complement.
AAATAATGTAATTCATTATGGACAACAAATATATATATATTTATTAAATATTAAAATATTTATTTTATATATCTTAATGTATATATATATATATAATATATATATATATTTTAAAAAGAAGGTAATTTTGGGGGAGAGGTTCCTCTCAATGAAACAAAACCAGCTCTTTGCTGGCTTGAGGGGTTCCAGGGAACAGTGAAACCTTGTGTACAAGACCTGATCCAACTAGGGTTCAGCAGGTGATAGAGGCCTCTTCACAGAAAACCCCAAGACCTTTATATTCTTGCAGTGGGCAGTAAAGGAAAGACTCAAATTCACCAAAGTCAAGGTGCTCAAGCTCCCCCATCTGCCCTAAGGGCTGTCATGAGTTAGGTGTGCCACTGGCAGCTTCAGGTACATGAACAAAGGCAGGTACTCTGGGGTAAGGTGGCCACCATGCTCCTTCCTTCCAGGATATGGAGCAGCTCAGAGTGCTGTGATCTTTCTTCTCTGGCCAACAGCTTCACACCCTAGCTGCGTCCTTCCCTGTGCCTGGCTCTGCTCAAGGTGACAAAGGAAAGGTGAGTGAGTATCTGAGCAACCTCCCTGGGTCCCTGGTTCCTTTCTAGCTACCCCCCGCCCTGCAAACTCCACAATATTACACATAGAATCACTGGAGACAGACCAGAATCCAGTCAGCTCTTGAGGACTTAGAAGCTATTGTCACCAGTCCTCTCCAACCTCCAATCTAGAGAATTCATCAAGAGCCCATCCCATACACTGGCCACCACTAAGGACACAGCCATGTCATATATATACAGCACCCCCCCCAACACACACACAACCTCTGCTCAAAAGGCTGCTGTGAAAAGGCAGTCATGGAACAGCGTCTTTCAGCAAATATGACTCAATCTTCTGCCCCTCCCCTTCATGGCCCAAAGGCTCCCTGCTGCTTCTTCAGTGCAAGCCATTTCCCAGGAAGCCCTCCCAAATCCAAGAGCCCATTTATCATCCTTATCTGGGTCTTTTTATAGCTCACAGCTTGAGCACCATGAGAGTGGACCAAATCTTGATTTTCTCACTCCCAACACTAAGCAGATCCCAGCTGGGCACTGTGTCTACACAGAAGTGGACAGTGGCTAGAGGGGCCCGCATACCTGGGAAGGAGAGAAAGGGAGGGTCTTGACGGGCGTACTCTTCGGGGTGAGACTGTTACAGGAGTCCAGGAAGGATAGGTTGGCACTGTTCTCTGTGACAGGGGACAGGGCCACACGTCGCTTCTTCTGCCGCTTGAGCACCGAGGGCGGTGTGCTAATACCTGAGCCCCGGAACTCAGTGTTGGGGGAGATGGGGATCAACTCGCCCCGGCTGCTACGGCTCAGGTCTGAGATGGTGTGGCCATCTAGCCGATACTCAGTCATGCTGGGGCCCAGGGTGGTGGCCTGGCGTGGTGGCGGTGCCTGTGATGCTTGGGGTCGTCCTGGGCTGCTGTCGCTGCCTTCTGCAGACTCCTCAGGAAGGTCAAATTTACTCAGGTCACACCAAGCATCAGGGTCCTATCCAGAGAGGGAGGTTAAAAAGTACTCTTTCAGTCTAGTAGGACTTATCTATGAAGTTCCTGCCTGGGACTATGTAGTGAATTCCAGGTGAGCCTGGGCTAGAGTGAGAGCCTACCTCGGAAAATAAACAAATAAATAAGTAAATAAGTAATATATGGGTGCTGAAGAGATAGCTTAGTTACTAAACATGTTTGCTCACAAACCTGCCAACCTAAGTTTGAATCCCAGCACCATGTAAAGCTGGGACACAAAAGTGATACATGTGTCTCTAGTCAGAAATGGCCTATGGAGACCCTACCTCGAAAATCCAAAAAAAATTAAAAAAAAAAAAATGGCCTATAGCAATGGGAGGAGGAGTCAAGAGACTCCTGAAGTTTGTGAGACCAGTCTGGCCTGCCCAGCAGCAAAACAAGACAGCTCCTGTTTTAAATAAAGTGGAGACCAACCCCAAGTGAGATTGTCCTCCAATCTTCCTGTGCATGCATGAACACAAACACAAATTGAAAGGAAACCAAGTGTCCTACACGACCCCACAGACCAGTCATTCACATTCATCTCCTTAGAGCATGCTCAGAGATCAACTATGGAAGAGTGGATGGATGCAGGTCCATCTTGGATCTCCTTGGGCCACCTCACAAGCTAATTGTAGGCCCACAGCACCAATGACTCTCCATGACTTGCCTGCTTTCACACCAAGGAACCTGAGTGAGCTTTAAGAACAACCTGAGAGTCATGATAGGTCTTCCTCCCACCTTTAGAAACAGAATCCCACTGATTGATTCTGCAAGTATGGCCCCGAGTAAATCCAGACACAAGGGGAAAGTGGTAATCCTGGGACTTGCTGGAGCCTAGGGCAGTTCATTCCTAAGAGTGGAGACTGGCTTGGGGGCAGGGCTGACCTCCGACCTCAGAGGTTAAGGAACTGATTGAATCTTGAAGCCCTGAAGCACATCCTACAAGGACAGCCTGGTGGCAGGTGCTGCAGGGAAGGAGAGGAGGGTTTTGCAACAGTTGTCACTCTCCTGCCAGAGGGGGAAAGTAACTAGAGAAAGCCAAAGCTCTGAGCCAGAATCAGGGCTTTAATTCTTTAATTCCTGGCTGGCACAGCTCTGAGCCCAGGTCATACAGTCATATAACTGGGGCAGCACAGCCACCAAGCGCTATTTCCTCCCGTCTGAAGCATTCTCTCCTGGAGGAAGCTCAGAAAGTTACATGATTCACAAGGCTGTAAAAGCAGAAAACAGGGCTGGGAAGATAGATGGCTCAGTAATTAAAGGTGCTTGCCAGCCAGGGTTCAATCCCCAGCACCCATGTAAAAGCTTCTATCATTTTCAGTCTAGCAGTTCAATGCCTCAGAGAAGGTGGAGCATACACACCTTGAAGCTGTCCACCGGCATATGGTGCTGTGGCATGTGTGCGTACACACATAAATAAATCAAGCAAGGGGAGAATCCGAGGGACCTGCCTGCTAGCAACTTTGTGAGTCACCCATGCTGGGGTGGGCTTTCCAGTGATGTAGCTGATGTACCCATGCTCCTATAATGAACCCCAATAAACTCATCTGTTCCAAATCATTCCTTTAATCTGTCGGAGCCCTCTCTGGGGTGAAGAGACATTTGTTTATGTCTCCTCAGAACAGCCGTATGCCAGGAGTACCAGGCCAAATCCACTCACCCAGACCCCTCAAGCCCTGGTAGAACCCACTACGAGGGAAATCTAAACCATATGGTGTCTGGCTCTCCTCAGCTGCTATCTTCCAGTCACCCTGGGAAGCACTGGCCATCCATTCCATGCAAGGACAAGGACTGCACAGCGACAACAGTGATGCTCCCATGCTCTGCTCAGGGCTGTGTTCATACTGGTCAATGAATGGTAGCAGGTTGACAGAGAAGCAAAAAGATGCAGGCTCACAGAAGAAGCTCTCCCTGCTCCATGTCTGCTGTGAGGTGCTGGGACCAACATACCGACTCAATCAAGTCCAGGGCCTCGGAGAGGCTAGAGCCTACAGCAGGGACCAGGAGGTTAGCGGCCTCCACCACCCACTTGTAGGGCAGGCTCGTTTCTGGGAAGGAGTCCTCCTGGTCTTCACACTTAGGATATTCCTCCAGGGGCTCTGGGCTGCGCACTTCACCCAGCTCTGCAGGGACTGACGGCTGCTCCTTGTAAGCAGCAGCAGCTGCGGCCTCCTCCTCGCTGCTCTCCTCCTCCTTCATGGCAAGTGGTGCCAGGGGCCAATTGGTCACAAGACTTCCCTGGTAAAAAAATGACACAAGGCCACACCATTTGTACATGTTTGTTGAGATACAGACGTTGTAATAGTTTCTACCTAAAAAACATGTGACCGAAATCAATAATAAAGAAACACAGATTAGCACAAATTGAGATCTACATACTGTTCACTTTATTGGTCACAGGCTAATAAGATAACTAAATCAAACATCTAATGTTGGAATGATCATAAACTACAGATGAGACAAAAGTCCAAAATGAAGGCCAGGTGTGGTGTGTCACCTATAATCCCAGCACTTGGGAGACTAAGGTAGGAAGACTGCACAAGTCTCCAGGCCAGCCTGGGCAACATCATGGCTCTAGGCCAGCTTGAGCTGCAGAGTGAGAGCTTAAGACAGTAAGCATGGTGGTGCACCTTTAATCATGGTGCTTGGAAGGCCTGGGGCTACAGAGTGAGTTTCAGGTCTGCATAGGATAGAGTGAGACCTTGCCTCAAAAACAAAACAAAGCAAACAAACTAAATGTACTATGGGGCACAAGTGAAGGCCATTAGTCTTTATTACTGTTTTTCTATGTAGGTTCTTGCTCTAGACCAGGCTGACATGGAATTCACTATATAGTCTCAAGCTGGTCTCACAATGATCCTCCTATCCCCACCTCCCAAGTGCTGGGATCAAAGGTGGGCACCACCACACTCGGTAAATGCCATTATTCAAGAGGTAAATGTAGTATCACACTCTCAAACAGCACAGATATACAAAATATATATAGGTAAGGCAACTCTGGCAAAAATGTTAAAAATTAACAAAACCTTGGGGGTAGGGATTTAGCTCAGTGGTAGAGTGCTGGCCTAGGAAGGACAAGGCCCTGGGTCAGGCCACAGTACTGAGGGGAAAAAATTAACAAATCCAGTATTTGGGAATTCTTTCTGTCAGCCCTATAACTTTTCTGAATGTTCTTATGCAGTTTGAAAATTCATGTACAGGATCCTAATCCTGTGACAGAATAAAAGAAAATAACAGAAAATACTTGGCAGCAATGACTCTCCCGGCAAATGCTGGGAACAAGGTCTGACAGGGACAGGGGGCCTTAAACACAGATCATGGAATTACCTCCGAAAGAGCAAGACAACCCAAGATCCCATGGTATTAAAAAAAAAAAAAAAAAAACTCCCTCAAATAAATTTTTAAAAATAAATGAAGGCCTAAGGCACCAAGTGGGGATGGGGAATTCGAGTGGGGATGGGGAAGAGGGGCATTGGGGAACTGGGAATAACAACTCATCGTTTGCCCACTAAATAATATAACTCATTATGGACAATAAAAAAAAATTTAAAAAATAAACGAAGGCCTAAGGCTCAATTTAAAAAAAAAAAGAATTGCTCCATGGCAATGGTAACAATGGCATGAGGATTCAGACAGGACTTTTTATGTGTTGGCCAAGCTGACTCGGAACAAGTGTTGTGACTTCTCTTGAGTTTTTAGTCTCCTTACCTATGAGCACATTAAGGCTTACCATACAAAGATGTTCTCTGTGGGTGAGCAAAGGTCCACCCTAAATAGTGGTTGTGACTGTCGTCACTGTCCAGTGAATGCAATGAAAATGTTTTGATACAGAAAGGAAGAAAAGGATGAACAAATTTGACTAAAACAGCACCTTAAGAAAAAATTGTCACCCTGTCAGCAGTCATTAAAAAAAAAAAAAAAATTCAAACAATGAATTCACTTTGAGTGTGGTGGTAATTCTAGCACTTGAGAGGCTGAGGCAGGAGGACAGCCTCAAGTTCGAGGCCAACCAGGGCTATAGTGAGACCCTGTCTCATTAGTAAAAAAAGGGGAAGAGGCTTTACTCTATTCCTGTCTTCTCGTGGACAGCAACTCTCTGCACTCTCTTTTCTTTCTTTTTTCTGGAGCGCTAATGCAAATGGTAACATGTTCACCAATGGAGCATGAGTTAAAAGCTGAGTTGAGAAAGTGTCAGTATTTACTGATAGAAAAAAAAAAGTAGCCGGGCGTGGTGGCGCACGCCTTTAATCCCAGCAATCGGGAGGCAGAGGTAGGAGGATCGCCATAAATTCAAGGCCACCCAACCTGAGACAATATAGTGAGTTCCAGGTCAGCCCGGGCTACAGTGAGACCCTACCTTGAAGAAGAAAAAAAAAAGTACTTAAGACAAAATAAGCTATTTTAAAATGCACTAATCTTTAGAATAAACATTGGCTTTATTTTTAATTATTTGAGAGAAAGAGTGTATGGGTGTGCCAGGGCCTCCTACCACCACTGCAAACAGAACTCCAGACACATGAACCACTTTGTGCATCTATTTTATGTGGATATTGGCAAATAGTATTATTCTGATGTTGGGTCTGTTTGTTTGGTTATTTTGAGACAGGATCTACATAGCCACAGTCTGACCTTAAACTTATAATCTTCTTGCCTCAGCCTCCCAAGTGCTGGTGTCTCTCATTCACAGAAACAGGTAAGCAACAGAGGACACCCAATATTGTTCTCTGGTCTATGTGCGTGTACGTGCATCAGCCCCCTCACCTGCCCTTCTTCTGACTGGGCACTCTGCTGGCCGTCCTTGTCCTCAAGCTCTAGCACCAAGTAGACCGGGGGCTTGCAGTCTTTGGATTCATTCAGGAAGCCGCCTGTGTCCACCTTCCTCTTGATGGTGGAGTTCCAATGATTCTTCACAGCATTGTCTGTCCTGCAGGGGAAAATTAGGGACTTCAGAACCACAGCTCTGGCTACACGAGGCACATTACACCCCTCTCCTCCCCAAGCTGAGTTTCCACTGCTGTAAACGGAGGTTCAGTTCTAGAATAAAGTCTCACCCTTGATGGTTTATAGAGAATATCCATGAAATAAGCAATGTAATTCAAAAGTAATTCAAGCTATGACAGAAGCCACTGTGCATCTGTAGAAATCAGGCAAACGACTGGTGACTCCCTGATCAGAGTCTCACAATGTCCCTGAGTTCTAGCTCTGCTCACCCCCCACCCAAGACATAAATGGCCTAAGATGGTCCACTTTCTGTTTACCCCTTTGGGGTATCTTTACTTGGAAAACCAGAAGACTACTTCATATTTATCCCACCATCCCTCATTAAAAACTTCTGCACCTACCAGTACAGTGAGATACAGATGGAAACGGTGCATAGGTGTACCAAGCAGACACACATGGCAGCACAGTCTAGGAGTGTGGGGTGCCATCAAAGCAGTTAGGAGCATGAAGCCTATAGCAGAAGTGCCAACACAGCCAGGGGTAGTAGGTGATGTAGGCACACAACTGTAATACCAGCACTCGGAAACTAAAGTAGAAATGAAGTCAAGGCCAGCCTGGATCCTGGGCTACATAGTAAGACCCTGTCTTAAAACAAAATGCCAATATACACTAGACATGTCCCTTGAGATGTGGCCAGAACAGTCAGTCACAGCTTGACTGAATAGCCAATCTAAAAGGGAATTCTTGTGGCACACGCCTTTAATCCCAGCACTCGGGAGGCAGAGGTAGGAGGATTGCCATGAGTTCAAGGCCACCCTGAGACTACAGAGTGAATGTCAGGTCAGCCTGGACTAGAGCGAGACCCTACCTCAAAAAACCAAATAAATAAAATAAAATAAAAGGGAATTCTTTCTCTGTCGTTTGCATGTCACACCCTCAGGACATGGTGGTAACCAGGCAGGGGTGCCACTGGTACTTTTCCACCGTCTCTGCATGTACAGGACACTACCCAGATATGTTGTGACTGTTGAATCTCCCCAACACTCTTGGCAGAGCAGTCCATGGAAGACACAGCAATGATGTGTAAGTGACATAATCCATATGGACAAGCCAGTTTCACACATACATACATGATATGCATGCATACATTGCACACACACATTTAAATCTTGGCCTTAATGAGACTTACCATTATCCTTACCTTGCAACTCCAACCTTCAGTTCTCTCAGAGAAGAAACTTTTCTCAATAAATTCACCGTACTTTCTCTTATTTCGGACCTCACATATTCGGGAAGCACACACTGCATGTCAGGGTTTATTCTAGGCATTTGGATACACTGACAAGATGGCTGACATTCATACTCATATGGGGAGACAGGCATTCACCTACCTGCGACTGGAGAAACTCCACTCAGAAGACACGTATGGGCACTATGCAGAAGTGACCAGAGACCGACCCCAGGCTGGATACCACAGAAGATCTAGCACCCAGCCCACTGAGCACTGAAGTCTAAGAACCAGTGAGCATCACAACAGACTCAAGGCAGCAGTGTTCAAGAACAGAGGACCCAGCAGTTGTCAGAAAGACCTCAGTGTCTGTGAGATCACCACACAACCAAGGAGACCGCAGATCAAGGTGAGGCTGGTGCCATCGGCAAGGCCCAGCACATCACGCAGGGAAAGAAGCCCATAGGGACAATAGCAAGTTCAAGGTCACCCTGAGACTACATATTGAAATCCAAGTCAGCATGGGCTAGAGAGAGACATACATTGGAAAACCAAAAAAAATTTTTAAATAATAAATAAATGAGGTAAGAGCAATCAAGGAAGACGCCTGACTCTAATCTCTGGTCTCTATACACATCTGCATCCACACACAAGTACACACACACGCATGCGCACAGACACGAATGCATATCATACTCATATACACAAGGACAAAGAACAGGGAATTAGAGGACAGCAGGTTTCCAGAAGATAAAAAGCAGTGAGGGAAACAACTGCCAAGCCAAGTTAGGAGACGAAGAACTGAAGCTGAAGTGACCTCATAGACAGATTCTAGCACAAACTGGGCCAAGTTATCCCAAAGCTTCTCAGAGAAACCCAAAAGCCCCAGGTGTGGAGAAACCAGGCCCAGGAAGCACAGGCTGCAGGCAGGAGGCTCCTCTCTAGGAAGAAAGAGACAGGAATGGTGCACAGGGCTGGAACTCAATGAAGATCTGCACACCGAAGGGGACTCTCCCAGCCTCCTGCTTCCTACCTGGCTCTGGCTCTTCCACCAAGACCGGGCACCAGAGGCAACAGCCTAAAGGACTGGGAAGGAGTAACTCCAGAGAATACTGATTAGTTCTCGGAATGTCCTCCCAACATGCCCATGGATAATCAAAGCCATCAGCAAGTAGGCAGAGCCTGTGTGCAGTTGCCTTCCAAACAACTTCTAATGACTGGTTCCAACAGGTGAATGCCCGGCCACTTGTCAGTAAGCCTTGCAAAAGAGCCCTTCAAGAGGAAACGAATAACACCGGGGAAATACACAATGCACAAAGTAGGCAGGAGTTTTTCTGTTTGTTTGAACATAGTACCAATAATGAAATAAGCTGGTAAAAGCATACAATAAGAGACGGATCCAAAATGATATGGTTGAGAATTTAGAACTTAATGAACTCCAGACACAAAAGCCACTTTGCATTTGGCTTTACATGGGTACTGGGGAATCGATCCTTTGAACCTGGGCCACCAGGCTTTGCAAGCAAGTGCCTTTAACTCCTGAGCCATCTCCCAAGCTTGCAGGACTTAAAACTTTTTAGTCAAAATCATTTCCAAAGGATTGGAAGGGGAAACCAAAGCAATCTCTCTGGAAGTAAAACCAGAGAGCAGGAGAAAGATTAGAGAATGTTTTCAATATGTAGAAGGAAAATTATTTTGAAACTCATCTATCCAAATCACCACTTCTTTGGACACACCATTGCCAAAAATGGAGCCTTCCTGAACTAATGGCAGGACACTAGTGAAGGATGTGGTTTAACAAGCACACAGCAGAGGAGATACAAAGGAATGCTGGGAGGTAACCACAGGGCAACAGTCCTGAAAGGCAAATGCAGAGAGATCTCCAGGATTGATTCCCCAGAAGGAAACATTGGGACACATTCTGAGCATTCCAGAAACAGCACTGATGACACCATGAGGAGGAGAAACAATGTATCTTTCATAAGTATGATGATAAATGCCAGAAGAACTAAAAAAGAAGCAGGCAAGTCTGGCTAGGCATGGTGATGCACACCTGTTAACCTCAGCACTTGGGAGGCCTAAGCAGGAACACTCCAAGTGCAAGGTCAGCTTAGGCTGCATGTTGAGCTCCAGGCCAATCTGAGCTGCACAGCAAGACACTATCCACAAAAACAAACCAAAACAGATGAGCCTGGTTTAGTAGTAAGTGGTAAAGAGGGACATAAGATGGGTGCTTGTCATCATCATTCCTTTAATAGGTCTGGTACGACCTGCCTTCCTGGCTCATACGTCCTGCTGGTACTGTCCTTTTAAGCTCAGACATTCCTGAGGGGCCTCAGTTTTCCTAACTATGCATGCCTCTGGGGGGCCTGGGGACAAGGCTGATTGAGGACCAGGAGGCTCACCGTAGCCTTGGGGACACTTCCGTATCACAGGCATGGGTGTCACCTCCTGGAACCAGGCCCCTTAGAAGGAAGCTCACCTCCCAGGCAGCATCTTGGCGATCTCGGCCCAGCGATTGCCCAGCACTTTATGGGCCTCGCAAATGATGCGGTCCTCCTCCTCGGTCCAGCAGGACTTTTTCACCTCAGGGTTAAGGTGGTTGTGCCAACGTTCCCGGCACTGCTTCCCCAGCCGGCCCTTCAAGTGCTTTGCAATTAGTGTCCACTGCTTCGTGCCATACTTCTTGACCAGTTCAATGACCTTGGAGAAAAGCATCTGTGAACCAGCAGGACCAGCCTTGCCATCAGCTTCACAATCACATAGGTCTCACTGTGGCCCTGAGGTGCCAATACAAAAGATGACTTCGTGTAGGCCATGGAGACTGCCTGAGGACCCACTTGATCCTGGTCATTTACTCAAGGCCAAGACTACCCGAGATTCTAAGGACAGAAGCCACCACCCAGTTCCCTCTTCAGAGCTCTCTAGTCAAGACACTTAGAAAAGTACCCGGGGATGGTACAGGGTTCTGAATTCACTGTGGGATCATCCAGAGCCACAATGCACTGTACTACTAGCCTCTACAAAAATTCTATGGAAATAGGGAGAGCACAGCCCCGAGTCATGGCTAGCCAGAGCTGAAATGCGGGCCTTAATTGTGCTCTTGTTCAGAACACAAAACCACAGCAAATGTAGCCCCTAAGCTAGAACCTTCATCAATTCTGAACACACACGGGCCACACAAACTGGGAAGAATGGCCATTTACAGGAAACAAGGATTTTGGTGAGGATATATTCTACTTCATTTCTGTACAGTTTAAGAAAGAAGGTGGTGGCCCTGTGTGCTTGTGCGCTCTCTCTCTCTCTCTCTCTCTCTGTATCTCCCTGCTAGAAAATGAATTAATAAAATATTTTTTTAAAAAAAGAAAGTTTTGGGCTGGAGAGATGGCTCAGTGGTTAAGGCACTTGGCTCCAGTGCCTGAGGCCCCTGGTTCAATTCCCTAGGACCCACATAAGCCAGACCCACAAGGTGGTGGCCCTGGTGCATTCTCTCTCTCCTCTCTCTCCCTCTCTCTCTCTCTCTCTGTATCTCCCTGCTAGAAAATGAATTAATAAAAATTTTTTTTTAAAAAAAGAAAGTTTTTTTTTTTTTTGAGACAAGAGTCTCACTACATAGACCAGGCTAAGAATGTCCAACCTTCCTGCCTCCACCTCCCAAGTACTGTGATGACAGTCATACACACCACCACACTCAGCTCACTGTAGAGTTCATAGATTTTTACAGCAATTGGACATCACTTTGATTCAGGGGACAGGAATGGGGAGAGCACTTCAACGTCCTCCTTTCCTGGGGGGGGGAGGGGTATTCATGTCACAGTAAAATGGCATCATCTAAGCAGACACTAGGGAGAAACACCAGAGACAAAGGAGCTTTGGAAACACAGCCCAGGGTGGCTGGGGCATGTTCAACCCTGTCTGTGCCTTGGTTTCCCCACCTACCTCACAGGACTATGGAATCTAAAGAATAAAGTATTAAAGAGCCAGGTGTCTCAAAACAGTGGGGAGGGGGCAAACCAGGTAATTTGCCCAATGGGGAGGCCTGAAGAAACTTAAGATAAGAACTGGGGTGGTATAAGGATGTCCAGTCTTCTCCACATTCAGCAGGACACCTCTGCCAGCACACAGGGAGCCTCAGTGCCTAACTCACTGGCAGTGAGTGAAGGCCCACTGTGTGTGCACAGCTCTGTGCCAACAGTTTACCTTCTGGTCTTCCTCTTTGGTCCATGGCCCCTTGACAAGGTCTGGATTCAAAACCCTCAGCCACCGGTATTGGCATTGCTGGTCTGTGCGGTTCTGGAAGAACAGGAAGAACTGGGACTCCGGTTAAGCACTGGGTTCCAGAAGTGTCCCATCCCACACACCCTCAACCTATACAGGGCCATGTGCCAGAAACAGGTGTTTTCTTTGCTGCAAAGGAGATTTATAAACTTGGGCCCTGTGGAAAGGCACCTCTAACCATCTGAAGAGGAGGGCACCATCTCAAGTCTGTAACCTGGGGGTGGTGGGGGCACCATCTCAAAGACCCATTTGGGTCTGTCAACAAGTCTTAGAGGACTTGTTAGGGATTTCCACTTTCCTCTGGGCCAAGGGATCTGGCAACTGGGCCCCTGAGCTGCCTGAGGGACCCCAGAAGTCAGCCAGGGTGGTCAGTTCTGCCACTTATCCCCTCCAAGACACCTGCAGTCCTGGGCTGGGTGTACCAGAGGGGACTCCAGTCCTCAGAGGGCTTGGACTTTTAGCTGTGATGGCAACACAGCTCTGCATGGGCCTCAGCCTGATAAAAGAACGTTTCCTTCCAGTTTCACTTCCAGCTGTCAGTCACTCCAGACTTGCGTGAAGAAATGCAAATATGCCAGGAGGGCCTGAAGACTCCAAGCTCGCTGAAGCAGCTTGGAGTCTTACACAGATGGTGTTGTTGGGGATGGGTTAAAAACAAAAAACAAAGTTAAAAAAAAAAAAAAACCCTCCCTTTTCTTCCAGGGCAGAAAAGTCACCCAGAGCCCTTGCCCCTGGGGCATACTCACAGGAAAGTGGCTGGCCAGGAACTTCCAGTCTTGCTGTCCAAACTGCCTCACCAGGGCCCTCAGCTGCTCATCCTGCCAACGTCAGAAAGACAGAGGACTCGACTCAACATGCAGAAAGCCTCTCTGCCTCTTTGATGGAGCCCCCAGTCCACTCAGCCATGCCCTTCGAACCTACTGCACAGGAGCAGACAGCAACAATTCTGCCCTGAGGCAGGCAGATGCTAAATAAAGCCTCCGGCAAACAAAAGCAAAGCAGGATCAAAAGTAGTACAGAGCTGGAGAGATGGATCAGTGGTTAAGGTACTTGCCTCTAAAAGCTACTGACCCAAGTTCGATTCCCTAGTATCCTAGTAAAGCAAAAAGTGGTACATGTATCTGGAGTTCATTTGCAGCAGCTAGATGCCCTGGTGTGCCCTACCAAGTACTTTGGCTGCTTCAAGGTCAGAAAGGTTTAGAACACAGAGTACACCTAGGACTGGGGATGGAGCTCTATAGCTAGCATGTAGGAAGCCCTGCTTCTTGGCTACATGAGTTTGAAGTCAGCCTAATAAATCTGTCTCAGAAAAACTCCACCTACATTCCCAGCACTCAGGAGGCAGAGGTAGGAGAATCACTGTGAGTTCAAAATCAGCTTGAGACTACTACATAGTGAATTTCAGGTTAAAAAAAAAAAAGCTGGGCGTAGTGGTGCACAGCTTTAATCCCAGCACTCGGAAGGATCATCATGAGTTTGAGACCACCCTGAGACTACACAGTGAATTCCAGGTCAGTCTGGGCTAGAGTGAGACCCTACCTCGGAAAACCAAAAGCAAAAAACCAGACTCCACCCCCAAGAAAAATTAACCTTGACAACATTATGCTAAATGAAACTAGTCACACTGTGAAGTACAAAGTAGAGAGGGAGCTGTGAAGGGCCAGGAGAGGGCTTAATGACTCCCACCTGTAACCCCAGCAGGGGCTAAATAAACAGGGATGACCACAAAACCCAAGGCTAGCCTAATCTACACAGTGAGTTGCTCTGAATTGAAACATTCCCTCCTGGAGGGAGGTTCAAAGAGACTCAGCAAGCAACCCACAAGTCTCCTAAAGCACCTAAATTTACAAAAATGTCTCCAGAGGCCTCCCTAAAATTACAGAAGTAAACAAACACTGCAGGCCTGCAAGTTGCTGACTATGCCTGGGAGGTTAGGGGGGGCTTTGCAGTGATACACCTTGAGTCATCCATGCCCCTGTAAGTAACCCCTCACCCTGCTCTGGAATAAACCCAATAAACTCACTGGCTCACCAAACTGGACTTTGTATAATCGTTACTTTGGTCTGTTGTCTGTACCCTATCTGGGCTGAAGAGATGTTTGCTCCCAAGCACTGGGCTATAAAGTGAGACCTTGTATTCCTCTGAAACAACAACATCCCACCTCTAGCCCACGGTGTCCACACCTATAGTCCCAATGCTTGGATCAATGGGAATTCACCAGCCTGGGACTTCACAGTTCAGGTCAGCCTGGGCTACAATAAGACCTTACCTCAAAAAAATCCAAAAATAAATAAAATAGAAAAAAAGGACTGGGTAGATGGCCCAGTGTTCAGAGGCACTTGCTCGCCCAGGCTCAATTCTCTTATATCCACGTGTGATGGTTCACTTTTGTTGTTAACTTGACCTTTTTAATAATCTTGGGTGGGTCTTTGAGGTTATTTACAGGAAGACAGCCATTTCAGTAGGGGGCAGGGTGTAAGGAAGCTCAGGGGAGCTAGAAACAAACATCCTTTCCTTGGAGAGCAAAGAAGGAAGGAAATTCCAGAGACTCAGGGAGACAACGGGCTAGGAAAGGGCTGTTCAGCCCTAAGGCTATAGAAAGAAGGAAATCTGTCTCCCTGTCCCTGCCTGTTTGCTGGTGTGTGTGTGTGTGGTTGCTGCTGATTAGTTTTCTCTTTTTGCTTAGACTGTGAAAAGGGAAGCCAGGCTTTCACCATTATGGAACATCCCTGGATCTATAGCTTCAAATACATCCTTTCTTCCCATAAACTCTGTCTGGTTTGGAAGCTCATGACACCTGAGCTGACTACAACACCATGTAAAATCCAGACACAAAGTGGTGTGTGCATCTAGAGTTTGCTTGTAGTGGCAAGAGGCACACACACACTCACTCTATCTCTCCCCCTCTCAAATAAAAACTTTAAAAAATAAGGGAAGAAGTCAATTGTGGTGGCACAAGCCTTTAATCCAGCACCTGGGAGGCAGAGGTAGGAGGATCACCGTGAGTTCAAAGCCAGCCTGGGCTAGAGTGAGACCCTACCTCAAAAAAGCAAAAAAAAAAAAAAGCTGGGTGTGGTGCTCACGCCTTTAATCCCAGTACTTGGAGGCTAAGGTAGGAAGATCTTAGTGAGTTTGAAGCCAGCATGGGCTAGAGTGAGATCCAAGTCACTATGAGCTACAGACTCTTCTTTAAAAAAAAGTGTATAAATATATGTCTGTGGGGCCCCATAGAGAAGGCAGTCATTAAAGGTGCTTGCTTGCAAAGCTTATTGGCCCAGGTTCAATTCCCCCGCACACATGTAAACTCAGATACAAGAAGTAGTATAAGTACCTGGCATTTGTTTACAAGGGTGAGACCCTGGCATGTTTCCCTCCCCGCCACACACACAGATAAACAAGTATTTGTTAAAAAGTGGATGGTGTTTCTGAGGATGACACCCAGGGCTATCCTCTGCCCTGAACTTGCACATACACATGTAGCCACATTCATAAACATGAGAGCACACACAGAACCACGCCAACAAGGAATGAAGTTAGGCATGGTGGTACATGCTTATAATCTCAGCAGTTGGGAGGCAGCGGCAGGAGAACCAGAAGTTCAAGGCCACCCTCAGTTACACAGCAAGGCAGCCTATCTCAAACCTCTTCCCAGTCTGCCCTGAACTGGAAAAGGAAGGGCTGCAGAGTCTCTCAGCAGTCAAGTATGTTAAAATTTATCAAAATACATGTTATTTAATCCTTACATGTTGAATTGTCATTTAAGATATGAAGAGGTGTGGCCAGGCGGGGCCTTGCAAAGCTTGCAAAGGTGATTAGGTCATTTGGTCATAACCACCAGTAAAGTCCCTCTTGTCTGTGATGTTCTAGGGTAAGCACACAACAGTGACAGTGGCCTTGAGGTCTGAAACACTCCCCACTCTCTGGCATCAGATGTGAGTCCCTAAGAAGGCTCTGAGAGGCAAAGAGGAAGAGTGGAGGATCCGCTGGCTGGCTTTCCCTCCATTAGTGAGGATGAGGAAGGATATCAAGCAGACAGGTTCAGCTCCCTGGCCTGTTCCCCCCTCCCAGCTTCGAGGAGTGCTGTGTGGCTCACCTCTTCATGGGTCCATTTGACCTTGCACTTGCTGTCTCTCTGCTCCAGCAAGTCTGCATCAGTGTCCTGGTAGTGCAGCTCATCCGGCTCCTCACTGCAGGAGGAAGCCAAAAGTCAAGAAAAGTGTGCAGTGTGTCCATGTGCCTCAGGTGGGCAGCGTGGCCAGGGTTCAGCCAACTCTAGGGGAAGGTTTGGAAGATTTTTAGACAGTTAGTTTTCTTTTTCTTTCTTTTTTTTGGTTTTTCAAAGTAGGGTCTCACTCTAGCCCAGGCTGACCTGGAATTCACTATGTAGCTCAGGGTGGCCTCGAACTCATGGTAATCCTCCTACCTCTGGCTCCCGAGTGCTGGGATTAAAGGCGTGTGTCACCACTCCCGGCTTTATTTTTTTCTACTTAAAAAGGGGGGGGGGTGCTGGAGAGATGGCTTGGTTAAGGCACTTGCCTGTAAAGCCTAAGAAGCCACGTTCAATTCCTCAGTACCCACATAAAGGCAGATGCACAAGGTGGCTCATGCATCTGGAATTCCTTTGCAGTGGCCAGAAGTTCTGGTGAGCCTATTCTGCCTCTTCCCCTACCCCACCAAATAAATTTTTTTAAAGTGGTCTGCAGGGATTGCTTAGTGGTTAAAGGTGATTACTTGCAAAGCCTGATAAACCCAGGTTCAATTTTCCAGTACCCATGTAAAGACAGATACACAAATTGGCGCATGCAATCTGGAGTTCATTTGCAGTGACAGGAGGTCCTGGTGCACCCATATTCACCCTCTCTCAAATAAATAAAAATATAAAAATAAAACGAACGTTTAAAAAGCATACACCCACTCTTGTTAAATTGTTTTAATAATGAAATGAGCTTACAAACTTTTTTCTTGATTTGTTCAGTAAAGGTCTCTCTATACAGCCAAGGCTGACCTCAAACTCCTGGCACTTCCAGAACCTCCCAGATTACAAAACTGAAGGCTACCAAGCCCAGTTTTTATTTGTTTGCAGGAATACTTGTGATGTCAAACACTACAAGAAAAGAAAGGGAGGTGGGGAGCCTGAGGTACCGGTTAGTGGTAGAGTGTTGCTGGCATGAACAGGGCCCTAGGTTGTTCCATTTCCACCTCACCAAGACTATACTTGGTGGGCATGGTCACACATGCTTATAATCGGGAGGCTCAAGAGGACTGCTGAAAGTTCAGGGCCAGTTTAAGTTAGTACAAGAACCTTCTCAAAAAAAAAAAAAAAGACAGCCAGGTGTGGTGGGCACGCCTTTAATCCCAGCACTTGGAAGGCAGAGGTAGGAGGATCACCATGAGTTCAAGGCCACCCTGAGACTACATAGTGAATTCGAGGTCAGCCTGGGCTAGAGTGAGACCCTACCTTGAAAAACAAAAAACAAAAAACAAAAAAAAGAAAGAAATTACTGGGCATGGTGGCACACGCCTTGAATCCCAGCACTTGGGAGGCTGAGGTAGAAGGATCATTGTAAATTTGAGACCAGCCTAAAACTACATAGTGAATTCCAGGTCAGCCTAGCTGGGCAGAACAGCTCACACCTATAATCCCAGCCATGAGTTTAAGGCCATCCTGGGACTTTGAGTTCCAAGGTCAACCTGACCTAGAATAAAACCCAGCCCCAGAAAAACAACAACCCCTTATATTTTTTTTTATGTAACAAATTGACACTCGCATTGGATACTTAAGATAATAACATGCACCAGGTGTGGTGACTCATGCCTATAATCCCAGCACTCAGGAAGCTTCAGCAGGAAGGATCACCATGAGTTGGAGGCTAGCCTGGGCTAGACTGACACCCTACTCCCACACCCCAAAGATAACATGCAATCATCAATCATCTAGCTGGAGATTTTAAGTATTAATTACTTAGGGAAAGTATCTTATATATTTATATTTTTAATTTTTTTGGTTTTTTGAGGTAGGGTCTGGCTCTAGCCCAGGCTGACCTGGAATCCACCATGCAGTCCCCAGGTGATCCTGCTACCTCTGCCTCTTGAGTGCTGGGATTAAAGGCGTGTACCACCAGGCCCCTAGGGAAAGTATTTTAACACGTTCTTTGTAACTACCCTTTCTAGCCTATTCCTTCTCCATCCTTGCCCGCACATGGGTGCAGTTAATGGAGGAATGTCAGAGTACAAGCAATTGAACTGTGTATTTATCTAGTTTAATGTCTGCAAAAAGGGAGATCTCACTATGAATCTCCAAGAATGTCAGATATTCACAGAAAGTTTGGAACCTTCCCCAACTCCATGTGGCAGGACCTATACTGGGCTACCTGTCAATTAGGTCACCTCTGTCAAGTATGTTCCCAGCATACAGATTTTCAAGCAAGCAGAGGCCTTGTGCACAAAAAGGCTTCCCTTGGTGTCTACATGACTCAGCTCTGCTCTCTAGCACTACACTCCCAGGGCACAATGGGAACCTTAGCTGCAACCTCCAGTCTTGACATCACCCACAAAGGTCAGCTCCACCTTCATATCCTGGAGTTTGGCACTGAAAGGCCATAAGAAATGTTTGCCTGAGTAAATACTGAAAATGTGAATGAATTCAAAGCTACTACCTGCCAATCAACAAGAAATGCTTATTTACAAGAGTTTTCAAAGAGGACCATAAGCTTCTAACCCTTGCACCTCACCTTCTACCACTGTTAAGTAGGCAAAAATCCACAAAATACTTATGTGTCAGGCAGCAGGAAGAACTCCCAAGATGAAAAACGTTGGTGACATGGCACTGGCCACCCACTTCTCACGGATTTTCATGGTCCCCATTTAACAGATGTGGAAATTGTGGCTAAGTCATGCCATCTGTAACTCCACCGCCAGGCTCTGAACACCACACCTTCAAGTCTTCATCTGCCTCCTAATCCCAGCATTAAAGCAGAGGCTGGTTTATAGGGGAAAACCACTCTCGTATTCATACCCTTTCCTTTGCCCTTGGAAGTTCTGGGCTGTGCTCCAGGGCACGGCTGAGTCAGAAGCTGAGAGGGAAGTGGGGCAATGGGGCAGTTACTGAAAGTGGCCTCGAAGAAAGCAGTGAGGTAGCCAGATGTGGTGGCACATGCCTTTAATCCCAGCACTCGGGAGGCAGAGATAGGAGGATCTCTGTGAGTTCAAGGCCAGCCTGAGACTACATAGTGAATTCTAGCCTGGGCTACAGTGAAACTTGAGGGTAAAAAAGAAAAGGAAAAAAAGGAAAGGAGCGAAGCGAGGCTTTTGTGAGGCAGGAGAACAAAGCCCATCCCTCACATTGGTACCGCCACTGACCCGTACGGAGATCTCCCCTGGAATAAGACGCCCAGAACGCTCCTCCTGGGCACTGTACCAGGCACCCTGACTACTGCCCGGGGACCACTTTCTACCCACAAGCAGAGCGTGTCAGATCTGCATCCTGGGCTTGCAAAGGCTCGCACTGTCAGTACAAGGGGCTAAGGTGATCCGGAGGAAAGCAAGGATGGACCCGGACAGGGAAACAGCAGGGTCTTCTCTCCCCTACGGAGGCTTGAAGCCCCAGACCCACAGGGTACTTACTCCCTGGGGAGGGGTGCTGGCTGAGCGGTCGGGATACACACCATCGGTCTCCACTTTCAACCAACCCCAGCTGCCCCAAATTTTGCGGAACAGGAAGAGGGACTCGGAAACCAAACCGAGCCGAACTCCAGGGAGACAATGGGCCCAGCCCGGCACCCTCTCCCGGCACACCGGAGCAGGTGTCTCCGGGCCGGGGAGCCTCCTCACTCCCACTCCCCAGGAAAGCCCCCCCCCGAAGCTGACACCCGGGCCCGGGCTCCCGTTCCCACCCGCAAAGAGGCGGGAGACCAGTGACATCATGCGGGCTGGGACTGGGTCTCGCAGACCCGCCGCTCCGGGGCCCAGCAGGCCCGGGCTCCCGAGCGAGGAGTCCCGGGGAGCCGTCCGGCCCCTCCCGGTGCAGCATTTCCCGCGGGTCCCACCCAGGGCGCCGGGGGCCCGGCTCCGCTCACCCGCGCGTCCGCCGAGACATCCCCCCCGGCCCGGGCCGCGCGCGCCTGCCTGCCCGCCCGCCGGCCCGGAGCGGGAGCCGGAGCCGGGCCGGGGTGAGGACTCGGGCAGCGCCGGCCGCTCCGGGCCCCGGGCGGCGCTCCGAGGCGTCGGCGTGTCCACAGGTCCCGCCGCGCGTTCGCAGGAACCGCGGCCGTCCCCGACGCGCACAGAAGCACTTTCCTATCTCCCGCCAAGAGCGTCGGCGCCGCCCGGACCTGGCGCGCGAGCGCGGGGGCGGGGCCTGAGGAGACGGGGCCTGCGGGGAGCCGGGGGCGGGGCCTGCGGGAGGGAGCGAGGGCGGGGCCTGCGGGAGGGAGCGGGGGCGGGGCCTACGGGGAGCCGGGGGCGGGGCCTGAGGGAAGCCCGGGGCGGAGCTGGCGGCAGAGAAGGAGCCCGCTGGCTGCCCTGGGGAATGCAGCAGTAAGCACGCTGTAGCGGAGACTAAAGAAGGGGAACCAGGGTGAGCATGGAAGCCGACCCAAGTCGCCCCTGCTCGAACGCAAGCCATTCCTCTCCCCCCACGGCCCCCACCCGAAAGCAGCTCCTCACCCCTGCTTAAACTGGGCTGTGCTTGTGCCTTCACCTGCTCACCCTCCGGCCTCAGAACGACCTCTTAAAATACCTGTCCCAGCTTAAACCTGCCTGCTTTCCCTCGAGGGAAATTCCTGACTCCGTAATCAAGTTTGTAAGGTTCTTTCAGATAACCACCCCTGCCCTGACTTGGCCCGAATCTGGGTCAGCTACTTCTTATCCCTCCCACCACTGGGGTCTCCTGCTCACCCACTTGTGACCATATGCATTTACCCCTCTGAACTGTATAGAAGCCTCAGGTCAAGGTTTGTTGACTTAAACTCAGTTATCGCTAGCCAAACAAACTCCATTTTGCAAGGATTTTTCATTTTAGGTTGTCGTTTACCAGGTAAGTACTGAGTGTGGTCTTACTGAGCTCCTGGAAGGACTGGTGAGAGTCCAGTAAATGAACTTTCAAACACAAGCCTGGAAGTGATGAGGCCAAACCTCAGCCTCTTAGCCCCAGCTCAGGTTCTCTTTTCCGGAATCTACTGGCCAGCTGGGGACAACACCACTAGCCTCTGCAAACTTCTTCTACCACAGCAGATGGCTCAGTGGTTAAAGGTGCTTGCTTGCTCACAAAGCATGCTGGCCCAGGTTCAATTTCCCAGTAAAGCCAAACGCACAAAGTGGTGCATGGTCTGAGTTCACGTGCAGTGGCAGGAGGGCCTGGCATGCCCATACTTTCCTCCCCCTCAAATAAATAGAAGTAAAATGAGCTGTAGGGCCCTTGGCCTAGCATGCATGAGTCCTTAGGTTCAATTCCCAGCACCACACGGGGTGGAGGGAAATGTATGTTGTAATCCCGGCACTCCAGGGGGGATGGAAGATGTAGGGTTGTCAGAAGTTTAAGTCAAGTCTGGTCTACATACGGAATTCCACACCAGCCTATTAAGATACACAGAGACCTCCTATCTCAAAAAAAACAAGACACTCTTGCTGTTGTTGTCCACCTGATTTTGGCCAGGAGATAATGTCCAGCCTCTGCTCGTGCCATGTTTTCACCTGCTATCAAGAAGCTTCCCCTCAAGTCTGAAAGTCAAAATAAATCCTTTCCTTTGGTGGAGTGCTATCTTTCAGCAACATGAAGCTGATAGCATTAGTAAAATTGGTGCCAGTTGAGTGCTGTTGTTGCTGCTAGACACCTGATTCTGTGGCATTTGGCCTTTTGGAACTGACTTACGGGAGGAATGTGGAAGGATTTGAAACTTTGGTCTAAGAGATGCTCTAAGCAGAGCTTGATGGACAATTCTGGTCAGACTTGAAAGACCCAAATGCAGTAAGGACTATGGACTGTGAAGTTTGGCTTATGAGGGTGAGAAAGAACTTTGTTGGGACAGGTCTAGATGAAGTTTGTGAGAGGCTGGCTGCATTCCGCCTGCCTGTGTCCTGAGAACTTGTACAAGGTTTCATTGTGTAAAAGTGGACTAGGGCTGGAGAGATGGCTCAGCGGTTAAGGCACTTGGCTCCAGTGCCTGAGGCCCCTGGTTCAATTCCCCAGGACCCACATAAGCCAGATCCACAAGGTGGTGGCCCTGGTGCTCGCTCACACACACACTCTCTCTTTCTCTTTCTCTCTCTCCTCTCTCTGCTTGAAAATAAATAAAATATTAAAAAAATAAAAGTGGACTAGCGTGAGCAGGACATGGCACAGAAAGAAACGAAAGCTTGGGCTAAAAACAACAGCTTGGCCCAGCTGCTAGAGAGATTTGTTAGAGAGATTACAACCATTGAGATTGGGCCAGCTGATCTGTATTGGGACAGCAGGACAAATTTGGACTCTTCTAAAAGTAAGGGTTTGAATGCTGAAGGAGAGTCCTGCCCTTCAAAGTCTGATTTATTCCTCCCTGGATTAAACAATTGATGGCCCACCCATACTATGGAGTATAACAAATACAGTAAAGAGTCACTGGATCTGTAACATGGTTTTGTGTTCTGAAAATGGCCATGGGCAATGTGAAACGGCATAGCTGGAGTCCCTGCATGGAATCCCCGGATAGAGACTTGAGGATGAAGCCTGGGTTGCAGTGGAGACCCAGTGAAGATGCCAGGACCATGGGATGGCTGTCAGAGCTACCAGCTTGGGATGGAGGCTGTGTGATGCCAGCTGGAGGGGTGGAGTTGGGCAGATACTGTTACTGGTTGGAAGTGTCGGGCTTGGAGCTATAGGATTTAATGTTTGCCCTGTTTGTTTTAGATGTTGTACTGATTCAGTCTTCCTTTGCAATGCCCAATGCCATCTTTTGTAGTGTGAATGTTTATTCTTTGCCATTTTTTTTTGTATTATGGCTCAGTTAATCCATCTTGGAATATGGGAATGCTTGAACGGCATTGGGATTGATAACATCTACGGGGACTTTTAAAGTTGGACTGAATGCATTTTACATCATGTATTGTTATCAGTTTATGGGGGGCGGGGTAAAATGTGGTATGAATCAGATGTACTGCATAAACTCATATGTTCTGAGTGCTAGGTCCCCCCCCCAAAAAAAAACACCCACCCAAACAAGCTGCTGGCATGGTGGTGCACACCTTTAATCCCAGCACTCAGGAGGCAGCGGGAGGAGGATCACTAGGAATGCTGTGAGTTCAAGGCCAGTATGGTAGTTTGAATGGATGTCCCCAATAGATTCAGAAGCTTATTAAAGGTTTTTCTCCAGCTGCAAGGCTGGAGGAGGGATCACCTTGGGTGGACCCTAGAGTGCAGCCCTAAGGTGTTTCTGGGGGCCGATCTGGAATTCCAGCCTTACTTATGCAGACAGCGGTCTGGGTGCTGCCTGGAATTCCTGGAGTTCGGTTGCTTGAGTGTGCTTGGTTTTGGAGATGCTGGTGGTGGTTTCCTCTCTCCACATGGATCTGTAGCTCCAATAAATCTTTTTTTGTTTGTTTGTTTTTTTGGTTTTTCGAGGTAGGGTCTCACTCTAGCCCAGGCTGACCTGTAATTCACTATGTAGTCTCAGGGTGGCCTTGAACTCACAGTGATCCTCCTACCTCTGTCTCCCGAGTGCTGGGATTAAAGGCGTGCGCCACCACGCCCGGCCCAATAAATCTTTTTTTTTTTTTTAATATTTTATTTATTCATTTTCAAGCAGAGAAAGAGAGAGAAAGGAGAGAGAAAGAGAGAGAACCAGGGCCACCACCTTGTGGATCTGGCATATGTGGGTCCTGGGGAATTGAACCCGGGGCCTTAGGCACCGGAGGCAAGTGCCTTAACCGCTGAGCCATCTCTCCAGCCTTTTTTTTTTTTTCCGGCCCAATAAATCTTATTCCTCCTATAAACTGTGCCTGATTTGGAGGTTCATCCCAGCAGTGTGAGCTGACTACAACAGCCAGCCTGGGACTAGAGTTCCAGGTCAGTCTGGACTAAAGTGAAACCCTACTTGGGGGTGGGGGAAGAGAAAGCAAATAAACAAAAAAAGGAAGAAGCCTTGAAAACATACATGTATTATATAATCCAGCCACTCTAAAGATTTTACATAGCTTTGCTTGTAATGGCCCTAAACTGAGGACAACTTAAATATCCATCACAATTGATTGAATATATATGTATGTATAAATGAATTTCAAAATAACTATGCCGAAAGAAGCCACGGAGAGCACACACTGTGACACTGTGGGATTTCATTTATATAAAACCCTAGAAACTGCAAACCACGGGCTGGAGAGATGGCTCAGCGGTTAAGGCACTTGCCTCCAGTGCCTAAGGCCCTGGGTTCAATTCCCCAGGACCCACATAAGCCAGACCCACAAGGTGGTAGCCTTGGTGCGCTCTCTCTCTCTCTCTCTCTCTCTCTCTCTCTCTCTCTCTCTCTCTCTCTCATCTCTCTGCTTGAAAAATGAATAATTTTTTTTTTTAAAAAAAGAAACTGCAAACCACTCCATGGTGACAGTTCAGGTGACTATGCTCCTTTTGAATGACTCCAGACCTCGTCACTGAAAGAGCGTGGAGTCACTGAACAAAGCACAAGGTCATCAACCCTGCCCTCGTGCACGTCCATCAACAAGGACCCAAGACAAGTGCTGGGACCCTGAACTACTTCATACCCACCGGACAAAGTCCCAAACTCTTTACTGAACCTTCTGGGACATCTGCTTTTACCAACATGTATATTTTTTTTTGCCAGGCATGACAGCGCACCAGCGCTCAGGAGGCAGAGGTAGGAGGATCACTGAGTTCTAGGCCAGCCTGAGACTAACTACATAGTAAATTCCAGGTCAGCCTGGGCTAAAGCAAGACCCTACTTGAAAAAAGTATTTTTTGTGTTTTGTATTTTCAAGGTACAGACTCACTCTAGGTCAGGCTTACCTGGATCTCACTCTAGGCCTTGAGCTCACAGCTATCCTACTTTTGCCACCCAAGTGCTGGGATTAAAGGCATGTACCACCACACCTACCTGCTAAAATGTATTTATTTTGTAACATAGTTACTTTTAGTTCAGCAAGACTTGTGGGGGTTGGAAGTTTGAATGCAAAGCTAGGGAGGAAAGCCCAGCAGATCAAGGCGCCCAGCAGTGGGCACCCACCTTCCTTAGTGAGAGAGCATAGGAAGGTCAGGTCTTGGAGGTTGAAGCAGGAGTTGGAGACCAGCCTGAGGTAGAGAGAGGAATTATCTTTTTAAAATAATGTGGGGATGTATCCCATTTTTTCGAAGTGCTTTTGGGATAAATGGGGGTGAAAGGCCGTAGACTATTCACCAGAAAGCAGTCAGCCTTGAGCACAGTGTGTTGGTGGCTAGAGCTCCTTCCCAGAGCTCACAGGGCAGAGCATAGCTACATATGTCACAGATGCTGTATCGCCTGATGCCACTAGGGGGCGCTTGTTTTTCCACTTTGGTATCTGAAAAGTTTTACCTGATTCCTGAGGTGGACAAACACCAGGAATGAGAAAGACCAGGACAAGGACATTGCCAGCTGATATTCTGTGAGTTCGGAGATATGACCCTAGTGGCCTGGACCCCAAGCTGTCCCTGACACCCCCAGTGTGAGTCAGGGGTATCTGTGACTGCTCTCAACTCTTAATTTCTCTTTGATTACAGTGAGCTACTGCAGGGCTGACCTAGGATGAGATATCACTAGGACTCATGGGATAATGTTTCATATGAGCAAGAGTTATTCTTTCAAAACACATTTGTCTCTTTTTAAATCTGCAAGCATAAAGAGGAGACAGAGAATGGGTGCACCAGGGCCTCCACCGACTGCAAAGGAACTCCAGATGCATGTGCCACTTTGTGCATCTGACTTTACGTGGGTGCTGGAGAACTGAACCCAGGGTGTTAAGCTTTGAAGGCAAGTACCATAACGACTGAGCCCATATTTGTCTTTTTAAGTCTTTTAAGCTTTGTATGTGTGTGCTCGTGAGTGCCAGGGCACGTTGATGGGGGTTGGAGGATAACTTTGGGGCCCATCCTTGCAGGTCCAGCCCCCCTCATTGAGGCAGGGTCCCTTTCCCTCTCTCTCTGGATCTCCCTCTGGCGCTCTTTGCTGCATTTACTGAGAGCTTCTGGGAAATCCTATCTCCACCACTCATCTCATCCTCCAGAAGCCCACCTCAGCTTCCAGCTTTGTACACAGGTCTGAGGCTCCAGCTTGAGCAGAGGGCAGGCGCTTCTTCCACTGAGCTCTCCTTCTGAAGACTCTGATAAGCACAGAGGGATAATGGGTGGCTAAAGAGGGTGTGCTTTCCCCATAACATCCCTTAGTGCTTACCTGTGTGCTGTGGGCATGCACATGTGCGCTTGGGGAGGTCAGGCAACTTTGGGGTCCATTCTTGCAGGTCCACCTAATTTGAGGCAGGATTTCTCTCCATCTAGCTCTGCAGTTGTTTATTTTGCTAAACTTGCTAAATTCCAATAAGTTCTGCCTGCCTGCCTGATATATAGGCACCCAGTCCTGTGATTACAAGCCTTCTAAAGCTTCTGGTTCGTGGGGTCAGAGAATGGATCCAGGTACTGAGGCTTGAGCAGCAAGCACTTTATCCACTGAATGATCTTCTTAGGCCCCACAGTTGAACTTTTAAAATCAAAAACTAAATCTCAAAGCTGGGCAGAGTAGCTCACATCTGTTAATACCACATTCAGGGGCTGAAGGCAGGATGATCATGAAGCCACCTGGGATAGAGTAAAACTGTCTCAAAAACAAAACAAAACCCTCCACTCTGGGCCGGGGATATGGTTCAGTGAAAGGCATTTGCTTGCAAAGCCTTCCAGCCTGGATTCAATTCCACAGTACCCACATACAGCCAGATGCACAAAGTGGCATATGTACCTGAAATTCATTTGCAGTGATAAGAGGCCCTGGCATACCCATTCTCATTCTCTCTCTCCAAAAACTGCACTCTGAGCCAGGTGTGATGGCTCGCGCCTTTACTCTGAGTACCTGGGAGGCTGAGGTAGAGGGTCACCGTGAGTTCCAGGCTACCCTTAGATGACCCTACCTAAGAAAACAAAACAAAACAAAAAGCTGCACTCTGATTTTTTTTATTTTTGGAGGGGAACAGTTTCTTATGTAACTTGGTCTGGCCTGAAACTTGGCCATCTATGGCCTCAGCCTCTCAAGTCCCTGGGATCACAGGAGTGCAACACTGCACCCAGAGCACCTGGCTGACATCTGTTTTGTTGTAGCAGGGACTGGCACAGCGGGTGAACACTGGGGTTCACCGCTGCACTTCCCCAGAGTTAGTGTCTCAGAAAGCCAAGGGACTGGACAACTTTGACAGAGTATTTTCTTATCACACATTTATTCTAGATTACAATCAGTTCAGGGGAATTGGGAATGGGATGGGGGAGCAGCCCAACCACCACGTGGTCTGTGAGGTTTACAAATCATCATCAAAAGTGCACAGAATCACCAAGAAGTAGAAAATATAACACACATGATAAAGAGAAAATTTTCCCCTCCTTCCCCCTCTCTCTGATCCTGCCGGTAAGGAGGTCAGAGGAGGGGGAGGGGTACAACTCACCACCAGTCCTACCACCAGGCCAGAACACCTCCAGCCCAGCAGTCAGGACAGGACAGGAAAAA
The DNA here is from genome assembly GCA_004024765.1 of Zapus hudsonius. Classification (NCBI taxonomy): domain Eukaryota; kingdom Metazoa; phylum Chordata; class Mammalia; order Rodentia; family Dipodidae; genus Zapus; species Zapus hudsonius. The sequence goes on along the minus strand of PVHP010009959.1, from coordinate 3,091 downwards.
AAGAACATGTCCCAAACTTGAATTAGGACTTTTAAGTTTTGCTGGGGGGAGTGGAAGACCCCGGCCTGGGAGTGTGACAAGAGATCACTGCCAGAGGCCACACCCTATCTACCTGTGGGGGAGGTCTTTCTCCTAATCCCTCTCATTGTTGTTGGGGGGGTGTTCATGTGTGAGCACAGGCCTGTGTGGAGGCTGGAGAACTTCTGCTGTTGCTCCTTGCCTTCCACCTCACCTCATTTGTGGCAAGGTCTCTTGTTCACCCCTCAGTTCACCAGGCTAGCTGGCCCCTGACTTCCAGATAACCTTTCACCTTTCTTTGCATCCTATCTACCACCTTCAAACCAAGACCAAATCTGTTTTCAAATGTCCCCTTTCCTGTAACAGCAGCACAGGCCACACTCTGTTTTTATTTTTGCTCTTCCCCTGCAGTGATGGGGATCAAACCCAGCGCCTTGTGCATGTTAGGTGTCAGCTGAATCTCCAAACCCGGCGCAGTTTGGGGAGGAAAGTATTTATTGAAGTAACAGATTCAGGAAAAGTTCCAGAATGGCAAGGAGGCTGCCCACTTTCACAGGTACAAGCAGAGAGACCCATCCCCAGCAACTCCAAAAGCAAGCAAGCAAGCAAGCACACTCAATCTTGCAAAGAGCAGGAACTCTAGGCTTGAGCTCAGACTGCTCTTTGCATAAGTATAACTGGAATTCCAGACCCACCCTAGAAACACCTTAGGGCTGGATCCTAGGATCTGGTCAAGGTGACACACCCTCCAGCCAGGTAGCTGGAGAAAAACTTTAATAATAAACTTTTGAATCTATGGGGGGGATACCCTTTTTTTATAATATTTTATTTATTCATTTTTTCAAGCAGAGAGAGAGAGAAAGAAAGAAAGAAAGAGAACACCAGGGTGACCACCTTGTGGGTCTGGCTTCTATGGGTCCTTCTATGGGAATTGAACCGGGGGGGGCCTTGGGCACTGGAGGCAAGTGCCTTAACCGTGGAGCCATCTCTAGAGCCCGGGACACCCCTTTAAACTACCATGTTAGGCATATGCTCTACCACTGAGCTAATGCCCCCGCCCTCATTACTTTTCTTAAAGCTGTACCACATTCGGTCACTCCCACATTTATTGAACTCACCACGGAGCTACAGCAGTGGCTACAATCTGTGACCTGCCTTTCTAGGTTCCCCACAGGTGGTGATCCAGTACACTGCTGTGTATTTACATATATCACCTGATCCATTTAGGCTCAAGCTGTCTCTCCCACCTTCCTGTCACACATCTAGCCTCCTGGAGACACGGTGTCACATCCTCCCTGCATTATTAGTCAAAATGATACAGAATTCAGGGTTTCAGAAGTTCAGGAGTGTGTCCTGTGGAAGCTGACAAAGGATTAAGTGACCTATCTAAGGAGGACATCTATTATCTTACCTTTTCCTTAAGTACAGTAGGGCAAGCAGACTGGGTGGTTTGTATTCTTTTAACTTGGGTAGTTACGCTTTCTCATACCAGTCTTTTACTCTGAACTAGCTAGAAATCTGTACAGCACTATAACAAGCTCAAGTGGAGTAAGGTTAAAAAAAGACTTCAATGACAGATTGTAGAAGTTTACAAATTTAATTTATATAAAAAATGGACCAACTCCATCAGGAAATCTTACCTCTGTGAGCACAAAAGATGCACAGACATTCCACAGTTCTTAGAGAAAAGAAAGTATAGACACTTTGGTCAGAAGTTGAGGAAAAGTTCATAGTCCATAGAAAGCCAGGAAGCAGAAGATGCTTTGAGAGGCACAATCTTCAGAAACTGCTCTGGAATGCCATTTCGGTCACATCAACATCATGTTCCTGGATGAGATGATGAACACAGAACTTCAGTTATCAGTTCAGATATGAACTCTGGTGTTTTCAACATTAATTAGACATTCCAAATCATGATTCTAGCTTGACAGTTGAATCTAAGTCAAGGATCAAGTTTTCACAACACCCAGTCAAGGAATCTGACCACTGCTGACAGTCCCTGTGAGTCCTATCAAGTACAGTCGAAGGCCCTGGTCAAAGACTTCAATATCTATTGTGCAGGGAGCCAACCCTGCTCACTCTCCTGAATGCTCACCAGCCACTACTGCCACACTGGATCCCTCTTGCTGGGTCTACTCTTAGATTACAAAGTACTGTGTAAGTCCCACACCCTCAGGGATCATCATCTGTTGTACCCCGTAGACACTCAATGTATGGATGACACCACCCGAGAGGCTCCCTCCCACTTGGGTGGGCCTCCTAGATTCTACCTGGTTCAATTTCTTGAACTCCACCACTTGGAAGAAGATGTGTTCAAGGATGTGTTTGGCATCCTGTTGATCCTTTGGTAGTTTATTGGTTACTCCAAGAATCTTACCGCATTTCCTGACATAGAATTCCAGGTCTTCTTCAGTACCTAGGCACAATTAGTACAGCTTGATTAATATTTAACTTCTGCCCTTTCCAAAGTACAGACTTTGTGTTTCAAATATTCCCTATCAAGTGCCTATATCTTCCTAGAGTGATGTAGCCACAGGACTTAAATCTGACAGCTCTAGGGACTTTAGACATGCAACTTTTATAAATTAGGACAAAAGTGACACCCTTGGGGCTGGAGAGATGACTCATCGGTTAAGGCACTTGCCTTTAGAGCCTGGAAACCAGTGTTCAATCCCCAGTACACACGTAAAGCCAGATGTTCAAAGTGGTACATGCGTCTGGAGTTCGTTTGCAGTGGCTGGAGGCCCTGGCATCCCATTCTCTCTCTTTTCTCTGTTATGTCTCTCTGCTTGCAAATAAATAAATTTTTTTTTAAAGTGACACCCTTTATTTGTTGTTGTTGAAACATTCCTAGCACTTTGGAGTGCTAGGAATTCTATGAGTTCAAGGCCAGGCAGCCTAGGCTATATTTGAGACCCTGCCTCAAAAAAATAAAAATAAAAATAAAAAGGAAGGAAGGCCTGGTGGCACAGGCCTATAATATAGCACTTGAGGGAGGATCAACAGTTTAAGGTCAGGGGCAGGAGAGATGGCCCAGCAGTCAAAGGTGCCTGCATGTAAAAAAAAAAAAAAA
>PVHP010009958.1:0-49132 GCA_004024765.1 Zapus hudsonius | reverse complement strand
CTTACGCCCACATCCTGGCCTCGGTGCTTCGCATCAGCTCCAGGGAAGGACGCTCCAAAGCCTTCTCCACCTGCAGCTCGCACCTCTTGGTGGTGGGCACCTACTACTCGTGCATTGCCGTAGCCTATGTCTCGTACAGGGCTGAGCTGCCCCTGGACTTCCACATCATGGGCAACGTGGTGTATGCTATTCTCACACCTGTTCTCAATCCTCTCATTTACACACTGAGGAACAAGGATGTCAAGGCAGCCATCACCAAAATAGCATGTCACCAGAAGTCAAAGAATATTGAGAATCCCTGAATTTAGGCCTAATGGTGTAACTTGAACTTTCAGAAATATCAGCAATACTCGAGGGGAATTGTGGAAAATTCAGTCAGTGAAGTAATTACAACAGTAAGTCCCAAAACACAAAACTATGTATTCCTCCATTATAATCAAATAGTATTTTTCTTACCTCATAGGCAAAAAAATGGATAGGACTTTTCATTTTAGGCTATGAATTCCAAGCTTCACAAGGTAATGAATGCAATTGGGGGAGTCACATTCCTATTAATTCAAACAATACTGATTTTCAGAGACCCAAGTATCTGGATGGCAAGAAATTATTTTCTCTTGGATAAATTTTTTTCAAGCCTTCTCAACATCCCTAGCATTTCTGGCACATAAATGTGAATCATTCTTGTCGTCTTTGCAAAAGTACCTGCTCAGAAACACCTCTCAAAGAAAAGTGAAAAATACTATTTTAATCTTAGCTGCCTGAGAATTTATGGTCACCACCAATGTCCCCATTCTAGCCCCACGGGAGACTGACCACTGCTAGTTAGACCCTTACAGAGTCATACCAGCAGAGCTTGCCTCTTACTCAGCTTATGCCCCCAAAGGTCTTTTAGCACAGCTGTTTGGGCAAAAAAAAAAAAAAACCACATTACAGTCCTTTTAGTGTTCACTCCACTACATTTCTACCCATAACCTTGGATGGCTAAATAGTGAAGTTTCTTCTTATCTCTAGTCCACCGTTCTCATAGCCAGGACACAGATGTTGCTTATCCTGTGGTAAGTTCTCTCTTAAATACTTGTCAAAATTGTTCATCCAGGGACCAAAGAAAACAGTGAAAAGTATTTGGGTGGCAAGGGGGATGGGAACCTGGGTGCCAGTTCTTCTTATTTTTGGTTCCTTACAAATGAAATCCCATTCCAGTTCCTAGAGTTTTTGCCCATCAAGTCATTAGTTTTCACCATTTTCCCATTGAATAAAAGTGAATGTAGGAGCTAGGAAGAAAACTCGGTGGTTAAAGGCACATATGTACAAAACCGGCCATATTCACTTCCCAAATCACCCACATAAGCCAGATACAAGAAGTGGCTCAAGTGTCCAGCATTCATCTGCAGTGACAAGAGACCCTGTAACACACATTCCCCCCCCCCACACACACAAATACACACAAACACCTGAAAAATAATTCTTTGTTGAGGTCAGTATAAATGGGCTAGGCATGGTGATTCATGGCTAGAATCCCAGCAGTTGGGAGGTAGGGGCATGAGTTTAGAACAGCCTAAGCTTCAGAGTGAGACCCTGCCTCAAAACAACAACAACACAAGCCAAAAGAAAACAGTCAGGGTAGATGGGAACTCAGGTACTGATGCAATTCAACAGAGGATAGTTTGTTCCTGGACTCCACTTTCATTAGTCCCAGATCCTGGTATATAGTCAGAGGCTTCCTAAAGCCAAGGGAAATAAAAGGCTCTGAGTTTTCTTGTTTACTAACCCTAGAGAACTGGGACTGAGACTCATGTTCTTCCATCTGCATTTTATTCACACTTCAGTAAGCCTGTTTCTCACTCCTTGGAATTGATGTCTAGACTTCAGTGGGACCACAATCCTCAAATTCAAAAGGAGTCAGATTAACAAAGCTAGTCCCTAGTTCCATGAACTATTAGAATTTAGCCCAAGGGTGGGAGGAATTCATTCTCATTCATTTTCTCTCTCTCTCTCTCTCTCTCTCTCTCTCTCTCTCTCTCTCTCTCTCTCTCTCTCTCTCTCTCTCTCTCTCTCCCTCCACCACCTAATAAACAACTTCACAATGACCCCATGTCACTCTCTAAGTTCTGTTTTGGGATTCTATGTTCAGAATTTCTCCTCTGCTATCCATGTCAGTTTTGATGAGAGCTTAGTTTTCTCTGCATCACGGCATCGTTTCCTTGTAGACAGGCCTCCTTGCGGACAGAACACGGTGTTAATCACATGGAGCGTGAATTGGAGTGATGTGGAATCCCAGGCTAGTTCTGTCCCAACTGACTGACTGCTTTCCTGGGGATCCTTTGAAACATATCATGAGTAAACATGAAATAAGCACAAAACAACAATAATATTTTTTGTTTGTAGCCACACCTGCCAGTTGGTTGATAAAAATAGCCTGTCTGTATTTTACATTAAAAAAAAAGTTTCAACTTTTATGCATCAAAGAGCACTATCAGGATGGTGAAGATAACCACAGAATGGAAGAAAACATTTGCCAATCTCCTATCTGATAAGGAATTAATACCATAATATATACGTATGTAAAGAATTCCTACTCAGCAGCAAAAATACAACAGCCCAGTTGGAGATGCAGCTTAGTTGTATAGCCCATGCCTGGCAGGCCCAAGACCCCGTGTTCACTCCTCAGCCTACACACACATTCTATCTACCGATATAAAGGGTCCTGAATAGAAGATATATGTATATCTCTGAAGAGGATAAACAAATGGCCAGTAAACAAAAGAAAAAATTGACATCATTAACCATTAGAAAAATGCAAATCAAAATTATAATTAGATATGACCAACTATCCACTAGATTCCACTAGACAGCTACTGTTTTTTTTTTAAGTAGGTTTTGGAGAGAACACAGAGAAATTGGAACCCTTGCCCTCTGTCAGAGGGACTCTAGCTTAGTACAATCATTATGGAATACAGTGTGACAATTCCTCCAAAAAATTAAACAGAATTACCATATTACCCAGCAATGTTACTCCTGATTAAATTTCCAAAAGAACTGAAAGCAAGATCCTGTAGAGTGTTTATTTATGTTCTATGCATCATTGTTTACAGCATTCAAAAGGTAGAAAATACCCAAATACCCACTGACAGATGAATGGAGAAACAAAATATGGTGTGTGGTGATTTTAGAACCATACTTTTTTTTGTATTGCTGTGCTATTTTTTTAATAATTTTTCATCTTAAAATCTGGGGCTAGAGAGATGGCTCACCAGTTGAAGATGCTTGCTTGTAAAGCCTGATAGCCCGGGTTTGATTCCCCAGCACCCACATAAAGCTAGGTGAACTGAGTGGCTCATGTGTCTGGAATTTGTTTGCAATGGCAGGAGACCTTGGCATGCTCATACTCTCGTTCTCCTTTCTCTCTGCCTCCCTCTGTCAAATAAATAAAATTTAAAATATCTCTCACAAGTTTTGTTTAAAAATATACCTTATTCAGCAAAAGGTTCTGGCAAAAATGGAGGGTGGTTCACAGTGACCTGGTATATCAGTGACTTTCTCATTGCTGGGAAAAACTACCTGGCAAAAATCAATTTAAGGGAGAAAGGGTTTATTCCAGTCCACTATGGCAGAGAAGACATAGAAGCAAGAGCTGGTCACATTTGCTTCACAGGGAGGAAGCAGAGTGATGATGGCCGCTGCCCAGCCTGCTCTCTCCTTCTACTGTTTATGGCCCTTGCTATGGAATGGCACCCTACACCTTAATTAACCCAATCCACCTTAATTAACCCAATTGAGGTAATCCCTCACAGACGTGCACAGAGGCTACCTAACCTACATAATCTCTCACAGGTGATTCTCAGTCCTGTTGATGATGGCATGAGTAGAGGGGTGGACATCACCTCCGCCACAGCACTGCAAACAGTGGCATGAAGTTGTGCCAAATACTGGCAAGGGGAAGCTGGTTTATAACCCCCATAAGCCCACCCCCCCACAACACAGCTCCAGCTAAGTTCTAATACCCAAACTGCCATCAGCTGGGGATCAATCATTCAGAACACATTCATTTGTTTGTGGGGGACACCTGGATCAAACCGTGACAGTCCGCCCCTGGCCACCACAAACTAATAATCATACATGATACAAAGTATAATGTGTTCAGCTCAACTCCTAAGTCCCCACAGCTTTCAACTAAGCCATAATACCAAAAAACAAACCCATAATGGCATAGAACATTCATGCTGCAAAAGATAACATGAGGCATGGCAAAAACAGATTGAACCAATATAAGATTTAAAACAAGCAGGGCACCATCAATCTCTAACTCCAAGTTCAATGATTCTAACCAATAACAAGTCTCTTGGAGATTCAATTCCGCCCCTCCAGCTCAGCTACTCACAGTCCAGGAAAACTTCATCCTCTGCTGGCATCTCACCTTGGCAGCCATCCATAGTCCTGTCATCTTATTGGGTCTCCATTGCAACCCACAGTTCATCCTCATGGCTCCATCTGCCTCTAGGCAAGCAATCCAGCACACCTGCTTCACATTGCCGATGGCTATTTTTCAAAAACAAAACTGTGTTGCAAAGCTAATGACCCTCTCTTCCTGCATTTGTTATACTCCATAGCACCAGGTGGGCTGCCAACTTGTTAATCCAGGGCAGAACAAAGCATTCAGGCCCCTTACTTCAAAAAGTCCGCATTCTTCCTGTTGTTCCAATGCAGATCACTTGGCTCAATCTCAATGGTTATAATCTCTCAAACAATTGCAGCTGAACAGGCAGCAGTTTCAGTGCAAAGATTTCATTTTGTTCTGTGCCATCTCCATCTGCTCACACCAGTCCATTTTTATGCAACGCAGCCCTGCACATGTTCTCAGGACACAGGCAGGCAGAATGCAGCAAGGCTCTCATGCAAACTGCTTCTGCCACAGTTCTCACAAAGTTCTTTCTCACCCTCATAAGCCAAACCCCACAGTCCATAATTCTTATTGCATCCAGGTCTTTTAACTCTGACCAAAATGATCCATCAAGCTGTACTTAAAGCACTGCAAGGTGTCTCTTAGGCTGAGGTTTCAAATCCTTCCATATTCCTCCTTGTCATGGTTTGATACAGGTGTCCCCCACAAACAATTGAATGTGTTCTGATAGATCGATCCTCAGCTGATGGCAGTTTGGGTTTTACAACCTCGATGAAGCTGTGTTGTTGGGGGCAGGCTTATGGGGTTATAAGCCAGCTTCCCCTTGCCAGTGTTTTACACACCTTCCTGCCGCTGTTTGCAGTGCTGTGGCAGAGGTGATGTCCAGCCCTCTGCTCATGCCATCGTTTGCCCTGCCAGAATGGAGTCTCCCCTCGAGTCCGTAAGCCAAATAAACCCATTCCTCCACAAGCCGCTTTTGTTTGGGTTCTTTCTGCGCAGCAACTAGAAAGCTGACTGCAGCACTCCTGCAGACCACTTCCAAAAGGTCCAAAGCCATAAAATCAGGGTTCTAGCAGCAACAGACCCCACTCTCGGTACCAAATCTGTGGTAGTCAGCTTTCTAGTTGCTGCATGGAAAGAACCCAAGGGAAAGCAGCTTGTGGAGGAATGGGTTTATTTGGTTTATGAACTCAAGGGGAGACTCCATCCTGGAAGGGAAAACAATAGCATGAGCAGAGGGGTGGACATCACCTCCACCACAGCACTGCAAACACTGGCAGGAAGGTATGTCAAATACTGGCAAGGAGAAGCTGGTTTATAACCCCATAAGCCCGCCCCCAGCAACACAGCTCCAGCTAAATTCTAATACCCGAACTGCCATTATCTAGGGATCGATCACTCAGAGCACATTCATTTGTTTGTAGGGGACACCTGGATCAAACCATGACACATGCACTCCTCCCCTTCCTATGGCTCTTACATTCTTTCCACCACCTCATCCACTGTGGTTCCTGAGCTTTGAGGGTGTGATGGAGATGGCTCAGTGCTAAACTCCACTGTCACATCTCAGAACTATAGTGAGGTTTATTTATTTATTTATTTATTTATTTATTTATTTATTTATTTTTGGTTTTTCAAGGTAGGGTCTCACTCTATTCCAGGCTGACCTGGAATTCACTATGTATTCTCAGGGTGGCCTTGAACTCATGGTGATCCTCCTACCACTGCCTCCCGAGTGCTGGGATTAAAGGCATGCTCCACCACGCCCGGCTGTGAGGTTTATTCTTAATAGTGAGTTTTGAATCACCATTTTGCCAATCATTTAACCATACAACAGTAGTAGTCTCTGCCACCCTCCCCCATAGTATTTATGACCTCCCCAGATTTTGATTAGGTTTTCAGTACCAGGCAGGATTTCCCTCCTATGGAGCAGACCAAAAGTCCAATCAGATAGAAGTTGGTTTCCATCATAACAGACATGCCACCATTGCATCAGTTGGTATGTATGGCTTTCCAGACCTAGTAAATTTCTTAAACGGGAAGAAGTGAAGGGTAAGTAAAGAAGCACTGGAGGCTCAGCACCTGACCTCCACAAAGGCTAAGACTTCACCTAAGCCCACATTAGCATGTCCTCCCATTTCACACTGACATCACTTCCTTGTCCGCCCCTCCACCACCACCACCACCACCACCACCACACTCTGAGTCACGGTGTGGGCTTAGGCTAAACCTGTGCTTCTGTATTTGGTAAGTCTCAATTGTTCCTGAAAGTAGAATTTTTAAAAGTATTTTTATTTATGTATTTGCCACGAGAGAGAGAGAGAGAGAGAGAGAGAGAGAGAATATGGGTGCACCAGGACCTCTTGCTGCTGCAAATGAACTCCAGACTCATGCACCACTTTTGCATCTAGTCTTACGTGGGTTCTAGGGACTCGATGCAGCCCTGCAGGCTTTGCAAGCAACTTCCTTTAACCACTGGTCCATCTCCCTAGCCCTGAAAGTATAATTTTTTATGAGAGCAACGATACAAATAGGTTGAAGTCGTTTGTCCTAATGGCCTTCATAAAATCTCTGATCCCAGCACTTGGGAGGTAGAGGCAGGAGGGTCAGAAGTTCAAGGGCAGCCTCACATATAACAAGGTTAAGGCCAACATGGTTATCATGGCTGCCTAAGGTCTACCAGGGAGATGCCATGATCAAGAAGGTGGTTTTTCCAGGATGAGGTTCATCCATTGCACTCTGGATGTACTGACCGCAAAATAAAAAAGGGGGAAAAAATAAACCCATCATATAATTAAAGTATGGCAATAAAAATATTTTTGGGAGGGGGCAGGGTCGTACCAGCATTGGCTGTTAATACTAACTACAATGCAGAACTGCAAGGTGCATGTAATATCCACATATAACTCAGCATTACCCTGTACCTTTCTCCCTCAGTGCAGTAGAAGAAAAGTTTTATCTGAAAGTCAACTATTGTCCTTTCTTTTGCCAGATAATGACATGCTTCGTGCCCCAGCAGATTCTTGTGTGCCCTGGCTGACAGGAACTCGGAGCCTGTTTCTCACCCTTGGCACCTCTCTTTCAAGTGCCTAAAAATATCCATTGTGCTTTGTTCTCCCTCTAAATTATTTCTTGTGATGTTTTGCCCTATTTCACATTGTCTTCAGTTTCCACAGCTGTCTCAAATAGTACTTATACATAGAAGATAAACATTTATATTTATAATATATACATGCATTGACATCGTTATGATGATATCTACTTAAAATTATAACCCCAGGGCTGGGAGATGGCTCCATGGACAAAGATGAAGCATGACCAGAGTTCAGATCCCTCCCAGGGCTCAGGAGGTGGAGACGGAAGATCCCTGGATCAAGCTGCCTAGCTGAATCAGCAAGCTCTGGGTTCAAATGAGAGGCCTTATCTCAATTAATAAGGTGGAGAATAACTGAGGAATATACACCCAGCATTAATCTCTGGCCTTTCCGTACACACATAGGCACAGGCACCCCCCCCACATGCAAACACACATACATGTATACAATGATGGAGCTGGGGAGATGACAAAACTATTAATTAATTAATTAATTAATTAGACCTGCAAAGCCTAAGGACAATGGTTTGATTCCCCAGTACCCACATATGCATGCACCTGGGAGACCCTGGTGTGCTCATTCTCGCTCTGTCTCTGTCTGTCTCTCTCTGTCTCTGTCTCTATCTCTCTCTCTCTGCTTGCAAATAAATAAAGAAAATTTAAAAATACTTAAAAAACAGTGATGTGTTACTTTTTCATTTTGGTAGATTATCTTGGATAAGTTCTATTTCTAGGGAATTTTTCTATCCCTGAACTGTTTAATTAATGTTCCTCACAGAGCGGGGACTATTAGACCTGACTAACATAACGGAAGTATTAGGTAACACTGAGCCTCAGGGTCTAGACAATGCTAGCAGTTACTGCTCTAGCATGATGCAAGAGTCCGTTGGGGTTCACTGGTATTTCTGTCTTATTGGAAGCCCCCTCCCATTAAGAAGTCTCCTCCATTTCGGTCAGTTTTCAAAAATCTGTTGCCTCTAAAAGGTGCAGAGGGCCCTGGGCAAAGGCCTGTGGAGGAACTCTTGCTCTCTTTTACTGGTCCAGCTGCCCAATTGGGGATCCTGTTCATAAGTGGTCACCAAAACAGGCAGAGCAGCCCCTCTCAGTCCCTGATGAAATGCCCTGGGCTGGGGTGTGGCAGATGCAGGCAGGTATGCCTAATTCATAGACCCATGTTCATGTATCACAAAATAGTTCTGAATACAGCTTAACACATGTGTAGATGACATAATGTCAATAGGCCTGAGCAGCCCTGTTGGCCTTGCGGAGTGTGAAGCCACTGGATAAGGGGTGGATCAGGTTTGGGATTTGTTACTCAGAGCAGAAACTGACCCCTGAAGCTAGAGTTTTGGTTTTGGCATTTATGTGTGGCATGTGTGGTGTACGCATGTGTGTGCACAGGTGTGGGGAGGCCAGGGGAGAGCCTCAGGTGCCCACCTTGTTATTGCTTTGAGATGGAGTTTCTTGCTGAACCTGAAGCTGCCATTTTTCAAAACTCAGATTGGCTAACCTGCAAACCGCAGAGATTTTATTATCTCCGTCCCCCACAGAGCTGGATTTACGGGCATGTGTGGCTGTGTGCATTTTTTAATGTGGATGCTGGGGATCAAACTTGGGTCATGTCAGGCCATCTTAGGTCCTTACAAGGCAAGCACTCATCTGATGAGCAATTTCCTCAGCCTCTGTGACCTCTTTATAAAGATCTAAGAAGCCAAAGGAGGCTCTTTGAGTCCCTCACAGCTCAAAGGCCCAAAATGTGTTTTTGGTTGTTGTTTGCTATTTTGTTTTTGAGATAAGATCTTGATGTGCAGCTAAGACTGGTCTTGCACTTCGCCTCCTGAGCACTGGGATTCCAGGCACTGAACACCACCACCCTTGGGCAAGGGCTAAATCTTGGGACTTAATAAGTGGCATGATAGACAGTAGTTCACCAGTGAGTGTTAGATGAAGGGACTAAAGGAAAGCGGGGAAGAGAAGAGAAGAGAAGAGAGAGAGAGAGGAAGGGAGGGAGAGAGAGGACTGTGCTGCTTCCCAATACCTAAATGAAGAGACAGTAATAAGCATAGAAGACAAGTGTTTATCATAAGATTATTTGGGTCTATGGAAATAGCTCAGTGGTGGAGTGCTTGCCTAGGTCCATGAGGACCTAGGTTCAATTCTCACGCTGCAAAAAAGAAAGTGTCTCATTCATCGGGAGACTTGATGACCTTGAAGAAGTCAGTGAATGTAATGGAAAGAGCATCCAAAGATAAATAACAAAGTTCCATGGAATAATGAACTAAAGAACGGATACTACAACACAAAAGGGTACAGCATATCTCGAGAAAAACTGGTACAGGAAGATGGACACCTATTCATCCCTTGATTAAGTTATTAAACTTCAAAGAGAAAGAAAAAATATATCAAGCACCTCAGAAGAAAAACACTTCTTGTAATGTCAGTATCACAAATGACGAACAGCAATTCTGAAGTCATTCCACCCTAAAGGCAACAGGCAAATATTTGCAGATATGAAGGAACTCAGGTAGGATTGCATCTACAAACTCTTCATCGGAAATTTTTTACCTAAGGAAAGCCAGACAACCAATAGATGAATCAAAATAAAGAATTACTGGCATTTAGAAGCCATAAAAAGTGACAATTATGAGGACTATTTAAATATAGAACCAAGACTAAGGAACTTTGTGAATTATAACTACAGAATATCAATTAATGTTCTAAACTTTGACAAAGTAAGATTAATGATACAACTAATGTTTTTGATGATCAAAGACAAGTGAGAACAAGTGTACAAAATTAATAACCTCTAAAATTAACATGAGAATTAAGAAATAATGACTAATCCATTTATGTTTTTCATAATCTTTTTTATTTCTTAACCCTTATGCTCTCTCTTAGGCATATACTTGAAGGACATAGGTGTTAACATCTCTGGAGATGAAGGTACATTGATCTTTGCTTGTGACTTTTTTTTAGGTTAACACACAAAGAAATGGGTTTCATCATGGCATCTTCACACGTGTCCCATTATGCTTGGTCTCATTTGCTGTCCTGCCCACTGTGATTCCCCATGCCTCCTCCCTGTTCCAGCCGGTTCCCTTTCTTCCTCCACTCAGCCCCCTTTCTGCTTTCCGTTATCCACTCTATTTCCCATCTTCCTCCCCTCTCACAATCCCTTTTTAATTTCCTGACTTACCAACACACACACACACACACACACACAATCATTATATATGTTATAATTTAGGTTCCAATTCTGTACCTAAGGCAAATTACCTTTCTGAATCTTATTTATATTAACATAATGATTTCCAATTGTATCCATTTCCTGCAAATGTCATGATCTTATAGTTTCTTTGTGCCTCCACAAAATTTTATGGTGTATATGTACCACATTGTCTTTATCCATTCACCTGTTGATGGACATCTAGGAGTGTTTCTTCTGGCTATTATGAATAGTTTGGCAAGAAACATGGATGTGCAAGTATCTGTGCTATATTGACTTACTTATGTTCTTCAGGTATATGCCCAAGAATGAGAGAGCTGGGTCATATAGTAGTTCTATTTTCAGTGTTTTGAGGAACCTCCATAATGACTTCCATAGTGGCTGTACCAGTTTACACTCACACCAACAATGAATAATGCTTCCTCTCTCCCCACATCTGCCAGCTTTGTTATCGTTTGTTTACTTGATGTTAGCCATTCCAACTGGGGTGAGATAGAACCTCAAAGAGGTTTTAATTTGCATTTCATTGATGGCTAAGGATGCATATCATTTTTTCAAGTATTTATCAGCCATTTGTACTTTTGTTGTTGTTTTGAGGTAGGGTCTTGCTCTAGCCTAGACTGACCTGAAATTCACTATGTAGTCTCAGCAATCTTCCTACCTCTGCCTCCCAAGAGCTGGACTTAAAGGTGTGCATCACCACACCCAGCTCCACTTGCACTTCTTTAAAGAACTAATTAATTCATTAGCCCATTTATTGACTAGATAATCTAGGTTTGGTATTTGATTTTTGTAGTTGTGTTAAGTTTTGTTGTCAACTTGATCTTTTTAATTATCTTTGTTGGGTCTTTGATGTTTATCAAGGGAAGGCAACCCTCTCAGCAGGGGAGCAGGATGTAAGGAAGCTCAGGGAAGCTGGAAATTAACATTCCTTACTGGGAGCACTTTAGGAAGGAAATTCCAGAAGCTCAGGAAGCAAACAAGTCTGGGATAGGGTTGCAAGATCCCACCATAAGGCTACATAAAGGGGAAAGAAATCTCTCTCTGCCCCTGCCTCCCTGCCCACCTGGCTGCTGGTGTTTGTCATGGATCTCTTTGTCAGCACTGGAATGAAGCTTCCTCAGCCCCCCCCCCAGCCTGGACTGAAGACCAGTGGCCCCCCAGGAAGCCTTTAGGCCTTCAGTGCTGTGTTGAGACTACTGAGGCATCCAGACACTTTGACTGAGCTGCAACCGGTTCCTTGACTCTTGGGTTTGCAGACTGCTATTGTAGAACTGCTGTGAGCTAATCCAATAAATCCCCTTTTTTGTTTACTACAATTCATTCTGTTGGTCCTGTTCCTTGAGAGAACCCTGACTAATGCAGTAGTTATTTATATATCTTGGATACTAATCCCACATCTGATGGGTAGATGGTAAAGTTTTTTTTTTTTCCTATTCCGTAGGCTGTCTTTTCACCCATTTGTTTCCTTTGCTTTGCAGAAACTTCTAAACTTCATGTAATCCCACTTGTTAGTTCCTGGGATTATTTCCTGTGCTAATTCTTTGATCTGTTTAGAGTTGATTTTTGTCAGGATGGGGTAGAGGTATTGTGATGGTTACTTTGGTCAACTTGATGGGATTTAGAATTGAAGGAGAAATCCCGCACTTCTGGGAATTATATAATGAAGAAACTTAGACTGAGAACTACATGGATGACTGGGGACAGGTTGGGGCTCTCGAAATTCTTCCACAAACATTGTGGTCAGCCAAGGCAATCCATCATCCTTTGTGTGATCAGACTGCCTGGGTCCCTGTTCCCTCCTCAACATAAAAGATCTCCAGGTTACTACTAAACTTTCAATTGCCAATCATCAGTTTAGAACACTCTCAATTATGGATAGAGATAGCCCCAACATACTTAAACTCCCCAAAGCCAGTCCTTGACTGAGTTTCCCATTTGAGGGTGGGGGAACTTCCATCCATGTTAATGGGTGGTTTCTTGCTTGTCTGATGTTTCTACCTGTACTCTATCTCTAAATCCTGGTTAATAAAGTCCACTACATTCCTCCACCAGCCTGTGATTGTCTGGCAGTCAGAATGGTAATGCTATATTGCCCTCTGGCACAGCTCACTGAGAGCAGAGCTGCTTCTCATTCCATTTCAGAATCACAATAGAAATAAAACTCTGGGCATATTTGTGAGTGATTATCCTGATTAAGTTAGCTGAGTTAAGATTTCCCATCCTAAAAGACCATTTCATGGGCTGGGGTCTCTGAACGGAATAAAAAGGAGAAAGTGAACTGAGCTCTAGCAATCCATGCTCTCTGCCTCCTCATTGTAGACTGACTGTGACAAGCTTTCTCAAGTTCCTGCCACCACTCTTTCCTTGCCATGATGGACTAACCTCAAGTTGTAAGTCAAAATAAACCCCTCTTTCCTTAATTTGCTTTGGGTCAGGCATTTTGTTCTGCAAATGAGAAAACAGCTAATAGAGGTATCTAGTTTTATTCTTCTGCCTGTGGGCATTTCATTTTCCCAACACCATTGCTTGAAGAATCTGTCTTTTCTCTAATGTATATTTTTCACAGCTTCTTCAAAAATTAGATGACTGAGGCTGAGAAGCTTGTTTAGTGGTTTAATGTGCTTGCTTGTAAAGCCTGCCTGCCAAGATTAAATTTCTAAGCCACCTATACAAGCCAGATACAAAAAGTGGTGCAAGCACCTGGTGTTTGTGTGCAATGGCAAGAGTTCCTGGTGCACCCATACACACACACACACACACACACACACACACACACACACACACACGCAAATTAATTATTTTTAAAATTAGGTGGCTGTAGGGGGGGTGGCGCACACTTTTAATCCCAGCACTTGGGAGGCAGAGGTAGGAGGATCACCATGATTTCAAGACCAACCTGAGACTGCATAGTGAATTCCAGGTCAGCCTGGGCTAGAGTGAGACCCTACCTCAAAAAACCAAAAAAAAAATAAAAAAATAAAAAATAAAATAAAATTAGGTGGTTGTAATTGTGTGGTATTACTTCTTGTCCTCTATTCTATTTTATTGGTCTACATGTCTGTGTTTCTGCCATCACTTTGCTGTTTTTGTTACTATGGCTCTATAATATAATTTGAGATTAGGTATTGTAATACATCCAGCATTACTCTTTCTGCTAAAGATTGTTTTAGCTATCTAGCACCTTTGTGCTTCTATAAAATTTTAGGATTGTTTTATTCTAGTTCTGTGAAGATTATCATTGGGGTTTTGATGGGGATTTTATTGAATCTGTAGAGTGCTTTCAGACATATAACCACATATGTGCATAGGCTGCATGCACACATGAACACACACCACATATACTCTATGTAGACACATCGAAAATTAAAAAATAAAAATGAGAAACAAAACCATAAATGCAAAGATGTATAGAAAAATCAGAACTTTGTGCATTGCTGTGAGGAATGCAAAATGGATCAGTTTCTATGAAAACAAGTATGCCAATTTCTCAAAAAAATTAAATATAGAAGCACCATAGAACCCAGCAATTCTATTTAGAGTCTATACCCACATATGGCAAGGAATAT
This sequence comes from Zapus hudsonius, assembly GCA_004024765.1. NCBI lineage: Eukaryota > Metazoa > Chordata > Mammalia > Rodentia > Dipodidae > Zapus > Zapus hudsonius. The sequence goes on along the minus strand of PVHP010009958.1, from coordinate 34,844 downwards.
ACATTTTTACAAAAAGTAGTTTGGAAAAGCCACCACAATAAATAATAGCAGCCCACAACAAAAAATAATAGCCAACTCTAAGGGGATAGGCAAGATCGGGTTTCTCGCATTTTCATATTATGATATTCAAAATATCCTGTTCTTGATTTTAAAAATTATAGGGCATAGGGAAAAAAAACAAGACTATATGACACACTCAAAGAAATACAAATAAGCAGAAACTGTTGTGGTTTGAATGTGATGTGCCCCCCATAGGCTCTTGTGTTTGAACCCTTCACCAGTTGGTGACGCTGTTTGGGGAAGTTGTGGAACCTTGAGGAGGAGGAGCCTTGCTAGAGGAAAGGCCTTACTGGGTTGAGCTTTGAGACTGTATAACCCGATGCACTTACTGTTTGCCTTCTGTTTCCCGACTATGGGTGCAATATGATCAGCTGATGGATGCTGTCTCCTATAACTATAAGCTGAAATAAACCCTCTCTTCCTTAAGCTGCTACTTATCGGGTATTTGAACACTGCATTAAGAAAAATAACTAATATTGAAATTTGATACTGAGAACTGTGACCATTTCTGTGATAAACCTAACCACGTGGTTCATAGACCTTTCCGACTGGCTTGAATAAGGAATGTGGAAGGAAAGGTTTGAAACTCCAGGCTAAAGAAGCCCACACTGCTATCACAAAGAGAGCTTAAGAGAAACGTGGATGGTGGGAACCTGGTTCAGGACTTTTAAGAGGGGAAAAAGACTTTATCAGGACCTGGATAGAGGCAGTTCATGTTCTATTTTGGCAGTGAATCTATCTCTCTAAGAACTTGAGTGAGGTTGAACTTGAATTTAAAGGTAATGGCCTAATTATTTTGATGGAGAAAATTTCAAGATGGCATAGCATCCAAGCTGTAGCGTGGTTAATACTCAGTGGTATTTTTTGGAGCTGCAAAAGAGAGCAAAAAGACATTGAAAAAGTGAAGGTTCGAGAGGAAAGGTTTGTGAGCAAGTTGAAAGTTCCAGACACAGATGGAGACCGTAGCTGACACAATGAGAAACTTTATTTCCTCTATAGGAAAAGTAGTCTGAGAGTACTACTCAGTCATCGGAAGCTCCAATTTGTGAGAATGCAAATTCTTTTTTATAAAAAAATTGTTCTTTATTTATTTGCAGAGAGAGAGAGAGAGAACAGAGACAGAGAGAACGGGCATGCCAGGGCATCCAGCTGCTGCAAATGAACCCCAGACACATGCAACACACTGTGAGTCTGGCTTTATGTGGGTACTAGGGAATAGAACCCAGGTTGTTAGGCTTTGCAGGCAAACAACTTAACTACTGATCATTGATCTGGCCCGCAAATTCTTTTGAAAGGAGAGACTGAATTGAGAAAGCCACAGAAAGGTTTCCTGCTCAAAACAAAACAAAAACAAAGCAGCATCTTGAGAAAGATGGCACAGTGGGTAGGAGGGCTTGCCGAGCAAGTGTGAGGACCAGAGTTCCATGTCCAGCACATATATAAAAAGCCAGTATGGTCACTCATGCTCATGACCCAGTGCTGAGGGTGGTGGAGACAGGAGGATCACTGGGACATTCTTCACAGAAATAGAAAAATAATTCCAAAGCACAAAAGACCCTGAGTAGCCAAAGCAATAAAGAGCAATGCTGGAGATATCACAAAGCCCAGTTTGAAATTATACTACAGAGCTATAGTAATATACCAGCATGGTGCTGGCACAAAAGCAGATATGTAGGCTAATGGTATAGAATAGAGGACCCAGAAATAAGCCTATACAGCTAACCACCTCATCTCCAACAAAGGTGCCAAAACAATACATTGAAGAAAAGAGAACCCCCCCTTCAATAAATGATGCCGAGAACACTAGTGAGACACTTGTCAAATAATGGAACTGTCTCCCACCCTGCACAAAAACCAATTCAAAATGGATCAAACACCTTAATGTAAGACCTGAAATTTTGAAACTAATGGAGGAAAATATAGGGAAAACGCTTCAAGATATACACATGGGCAAGGACTTTTTGAAAAGACTCCAGTAGCTCCGGAAATGTTAAGAATTGACCAATGGGATTGCGTCAGCTTTCAAAGCTTCTGCACAATGAAGGATCAGCTAACAGATGAAAGGACGGCCTAAAAATGGAAGAAAATCTTCCAGCTACATGTCTACCAGCTGATTCATATTCACAATATATGAAGAACTGACAAAGAAAAATATTAAAAATAAAATACATAAAGAACTCAAAATTAAATACAAAAAACCAAATCATTCAACAATAAATGTGCAGGGCTGGAGAGATGGCTCAGCAGTTAAGGCACTTGCCTCTAGTGCCTAAGGCCCCAGGTTCAATTCTCCAGGACCCACATAAGCCAGACCCACAAGGTGGGGCCCCTGGTGCATTCTCATTCTCTCTCTCTCTCTCTCTCTCTCTCTCTCTCTCTCTCTCTCTCTCTCTCTCTCTCTCTACCTGAAAATGAATAAATAAAGGAAGATTTTTAAAAATATTTTTTAAAAAACAATAAATGTGCAAATGAAGTACAAATAAGTACAAATAGCCAATAGATATATGAAAAAAATGGTCAACATCTATACCCATGAGAAAAATGCAAATCAAAATTCTATTGAGATTCCAACTTTCTTGAGTCAAAATGACTATCACCAAGAAAACTACCCAAAAAAGGCATCCATAAAGAAAAAAAGGTACAATTGCACACGTTGGGTAGTAATGTAAGTTCATGCAACACTGTGGAATTCAGTACAGAGATGCCTCCAAAAATTAAAAGTAGGGCTGGAGAGATGGCTCAGCAGCTGAAGGTGCCAGATTGGTCTGTGTATTTGGAGTTGGTTTGCAGTGACTAGAGGCCCTGGCACAACCATTCTCTCTCTTTCTGCCAGGTGTGGTGGTGCACACTTTTAATCCCAGCACTTGGGATGCAGGGGTGGGAGGATCGCCATGAGTTCAAGGCCACCCTGAGACTACATAGTGAATTCCAGGTCAGCCTGGGTTAGAGTGATACCTTACCTCGAAAAACCAAGAAAAAGATTAATCTAAAGGGTCTCCCATGTTTCAAAAGAAAATGTCATCTAAATGGTAAGCAAGAGAGATTGGGCTGGCTACACTATATTAGATAAAAAGAGACTTTAGTTCAAAAATTGCCACAAGGGAAGAAGGATATTACAATTGATTTTAAAAGGGCAATCCAACAAGAGGATAAAACAATTATTAGCATACGTAACACCCAACCAAAGAGCCTCAGAACTTAAGAAGCAAAACCAGACAGAACAGAAAGGAGAAATGGACAAGCAGTAATAGTTGGGAATCTCCACACTTTGCTGTTGGTCATAGAGAGGGTGGCTCTCAGATGACAAAACAGGCTGACGAAGACATAGAGATCACTCCTCCCAGCAGCAGAATACATAGTCAGCTTCAGTGCACATGGATCATTCCCCACAAACAAGCATGGAAATCACACAAGCACCTTCTCTGGTGAGATGGCTCAGCGGTTAAGGCACTTGCCTCCAGTGCCTAAGGCCCCAAGTTCAATTCCCCAGGACCCACATAAGCCAGACCCATAAGGTGGTGGCCCTGGTGCACTCTCTCTCTCTCTCTCTCTCTCTCTCTCTCTCTCTCTCTCTCTCTCTCTCTCTCTCTCTCTCTCTCTCTCCTTGAAAATGAATAAATAAAATATTAAATAAACAAACAAAAAAACAAAGAAAGCTGAAAATTTCACTAGTTTGTGGAAATTAAGCAGCATAATTTTAACAAATAAGTCAAGCAAAAAACTTTGAAGGAGATAGGAAATACTTTCAGACAAATGGAAATGAAACTATAACATTCTAAAAACATATGGGATGGAATAAAAGCAGTGAGCAGACAAAACTTAATAGTTGTAAATGCTTACATTTAAAAAGACCTCAAATTAATAACCTAAGGGTATACTTTAAAGAACTAGAAACACAACTATAGGAACATGGCATCCCAACTATTTTAACATTGTACTGGAAGTCCGATGAGAGCAATTAGGCCAGAAAAAAAGAAATAAAAGGCTTTGAAATCATAATGAACCTGAAGTGATAATAGGAAGTCCTAAAAACCCATCCACGCACACACGCACACACACACACACACACACACACACACACACACACTCAGAACAACCAAGGTACAAGACTAACAAGCAAACCCCAGCATCCTGCACGTACACACTAGCAACAAAGTAAAACAGTCTGACAAGTTGAGAAAACAATTGTATTTACAATAGCACGAACAGGATAAAATACACAAATCCTGTAAAGGAAATGGAAAACTTGGAAGACACTGAAAACTCTAGTATATTAGTGAAATAAATCAATGCTGACTTCGATAAATAGAACAACAACCTATGTTTGTTGAATGGAAATTTCAGTTTTGTTGAGATGGCAATAATCTCCAATGTGGTTGGTTCAAGGTAACCCCTTTCAAAATCCCAATGTCATCATCTTCTTCTTCTTCTTTCTTTCTTAGAAATAGGAAATTTAAACCTAAAATTTATCTGCAATCAGAAGGGACCAAACTCTTAAAACAGAATTTAAGAAGTCTCCCTTTCTGATTTCACACCTTACTACAAGGTGACAGTTGTGCTGTGTGACATCAGGACAGACACATATATCCTTGGACTAGAATTGAAGCACTAGAACTCTGCATATCCATCTGTGCTTATTCTGTTTTTGACAAGGGTGTGGAAACCATTCAATGACAGTCTCTTCAACAAAAGGGCCTGTGGAGGTGACTCAGTGGGTAACAGCGTAGCTGCACTAGCATGAGGACCTGAGTTCAATCCCCAAAACACAAAACACACACACACACACACACACACACACACACACACACATATCTGGGATCTGGGCATGCATGCCTGTAACCCCAGTACTGAGGGGTTAGAGGATTGCTGGGACTGATCAGCCAGCCTAACTGAAAAATGGGAGCTCTGTCTATACGGGAAACTATACAAACTAAAGCAGAAAAGGAAAAAGCAGGCAATGTCTTTGGACTCCTGAGCCTGGCTCTCTACTTAGTCATGGAATGAACGCAGGGTTTGTGATGTCACCAGCAGACACTCTATGTGGGAACAGTCAGTTTTGCTTTCTCTTTGTGCATCTGGCTATATGTGGATACTGGGGAAATGAACCCAGATCCTTGGACTTTCCAGGCAAGGGTCTTAACCACTGAGCTATTTCTCCAGCCCCTTGCTTTCTCAATAGGCTGACTCAATGCTAAGACTAACTAGCCTCCATGTTGGCCATCTTCCTCCTAGGAACGTACATCTCATGGAAATAAGGCAGAAGGGTGATAGAGGGGACACCCAACATCCTCCTCTGGCCTCCACACATGAGTACATAAGATGTGTGCAGCACACATGCAACAATACATACTACACATGCCCAGAAAGAGACACCCGGAGCCCCAACGACCCGGGTGAAAATGTCCCATTTTGGTAATGGTAGCATGAGTCTATGTCTATACCGAGAGCTGCTGAATTCACTGTTATTTCTCAATAAGGTGAGATCATGACTGTAGAGACCCAGCCTAGGGCCTGGCCCCTGGAGAGTGCTGTTGTTACCATGGAGATGAAGTTGATTCAGGATATGACTTGCCCTTCAGACAGTGACACCCTAGATTCCTGCTCTTCCAGGTTGAAAACAATCCTCTTTGCAGTTGTACCACTGATAAAGTAGTCTACCCGTCCCTGGGGTCCCAGCCCCTCTGTCTCGAGCACCTACACCAAGGTTTATCTCCCCTCTGCCCATTTCCCAAATGCCCAGTTGCCTTGATTGGCCTCCAAAAGGGAGAGAGATCTTATTTAATGGCCTTAATGAATCCCTAGGAATCTAGGGCCCCATATTCCCAAGTCCCTGGCTTATTTGCTCCAGACAAAAGAATTTTACAGACTCCCTGAAGAAAGTGGGGCCTTGGGAGAGGGCCACATGTGTGCTCTGTGGTGATAATGAGGCCCAGGGAGTCCTACCTCATGCCAGTAGACCAGCACGTAGAAAATACACACTGAATGCCCTTCCCCGGCCCCCAGGAAGGCTCTGACCCACACCCGCTTTGCCCTTTGCTGCAGGATCTGACTTCTCACTTGGCTTCCCCAGGAGCACATGTGTTCATTCAGTTCTCTTTGACTTACGGTTCTGTCCACCCCACAGGTTCTGCCCTCATAAGGGCCACTTCACATACTTACGCTCACCTGTCAAGGCAAACACCCCTCTGTGACATCTTAGCCAAGGTGAGTGAAATGACTAAATGTGAAAATGAAATTATAAAAACTAAAGGAGAAAACCCAGGACAAGGAGAAAGTAGGCAATGTCTTTGGACTCCTGAGCCTGGCTCTATACTTATTCGTGGAATGAACATCCTATGTGGGAACAGTCAGTTTTGCTTTCTCAAGAGGCTGACTCAACGCTAGGACTAACTAGCCTCCATGATGGCCATCTTCCTCCTAGGAACATCTTCTACGAAGCTAGTGACATCATCCGTGGAAAAACTCCCTGTGACAATAAGCTAGGCTGCTTCTCTTCACTGACGCATCAACTAGCTTTTCATCCATAACAGAGATTTCCTCCTGAGCTGAAGGTTCTGACAGTCGTCTTAAAGGTTCCCCGGGCTAAACCTAGGCCATATGCCCTCCTCTCACCCCACAAATTGACATTCACCTTGGTTTAGGCAACTGTCAAATCCCCATGTCAAATTCCCATGGCTCTGCTTACATTGAACCTCTTTATCCTTCCCTGGCCCCATGTCTCCAGCCTCCTTTCTGCTCCCTGTCTTCCTTGCTGTATACATCAGAGATCTTTCTAGAATACAACGTGACCATGCCATCTCCTCCCTGGAAATCTTCACTGGACTTATATCTACTGTGGGGTAATTCCAGCCCCTAGGTCTGACACTTAGAGCCCTGTCTACGCAGCTTGAGTGACAGGGGTCACATAGCTCACACCCCACTGGTCTCTTCAGCCTTTGTGCAAGCCCCTCATGGTAGGAGTGCACAAAATCCCCCTTTCCTAGGGAATAATGAAAAGGTGTTCCTCTGAGGACAGAGACACACATGCGCTAGCACACACATGGCTTCCTGAGCACATCCCCCCCCCCACTGCACCCAGGAGGAGCACAGCTGCCTGAGGCCCTTACTCTGAACACTGAGTTCCCATGAGGCTTCTTTCATCCAGCAAAAGCCCCCATCAGCAAAACCTCAGTGTACACATAGGGAGTGTAGCATGTGGGAGGTCCTAGCTAAGACCAGGTCCTGGGTCCTGCACACGGGCCCAGCTCTAACATGCTGGGGGAGGTGAGAATACTTTATCTTACCTGGGCCTTAGCCTTCCCTCAGCACTGGATTCAGTAGACTGAAGCTCTGATAGAAACCTTGTGCACTGAGTGGAGCCAGACACATCACCTGATAACCCATTGGTCCTGGAGAATGCAGACCCAGGCTTGTCCTCATCCCTGTCACCTCAGACAACACAGGAAAAAGAGAATTGGGGGTGCAGAAAAAATGTGAGAGCCATGGTGGGGGAGAATATACAGAGGCATGGACCCCCCTCAGTAACAACATACTAGGGCGGGGAGAACCAGGCTGACTCCTAGGCTATCCATGGTCCCCTGCCCCAAGGACTGATCCAGACTGCTCACAGAGGAGGATATCCAGCTGATTGGGGATGAGGAAGAGGGGCATTGGGGAACTGGGGATAACAACTCATTGTTTGCCCATTAAATAATGTAACTCATTATGGACAATAAAAAATTTAAAAAAAGAGAATTGGTCCCAGTTCATTGAAGACACATCAGACTTAGAGTAGAAAGGCTGGCTGGGGAGAGAATGTTATCAGGAAATGCCTCTGCCTCTCAGCCTCAGCAAGGTGCTTTTAGTAAGAGGCATGTGAGGAAATGCTTCACAAGCTTATACATGGGAAAGATACACTAAGATACAGTAACTTTTGTCTGTGTCTTATGTTAGTGTACATTGGGGATTTAGTAAGAATTTAAACAAGAGCATTATGACCTACAAACAAGAGCACTGTGACTTAAACTTAGCAAAGAGAAAGCAGTGTGACTTGTAAGGGAAGGATATTGAGAAACTGTTGGACTTCATCCATCACATGGCTCAGCGGTTCACCGAGAATACTTGGAAGTGTTCACTTGGGACCCCTTCCTCCTTCCTCCTGCTGTGCAGGACAAAGGGGTATAGCCCAGATGGCCACTAGACTCCTGCTATGTAACCAGTCTCTAACAATCCCCAAAGTCTACAACATGATGTGGGGGGTGGGGAGGCAAAAGCACACCCTTCAGAGACCCACCTTCTCCTGAGAGCCCTCTGCAGCTCAGAGGAGACAAGGCTCTTGCATGGGCTCAGCTGTCTCCCAAAGGAAATGCAACTCCCGAAGACGGTGAGCCTCTGTCACAGGGTGGAGGAGGAGCAACAGACAGCTGCATGTGGCAGATGTAGAGATCTACGCAGATCTGCATGTATATGCTCACAGTGCCTGCCCTGGCTGACCTGTTCTTTCCATCTCTGAACATGAAGCCAGGAGCTAAAGGAGAGAGACCTGGAGTTCTAATGGGTCAGAGCCATCTGGGAACCCAAGGAGGACAGGAACGTGAGCCACTTCCCTGAGTCTCTCCTGACCACTGAGGGAATAATTGGATTGCCCCCCCCCCCCGCTGCCTAGGTTCTCAGAGTGGTCTCTATTAAGCCTTGTGTCCTCACCCTGGACAGCACAAGAAGGAGCCACACCTGGACTCTGCACTGACTTGTTCTGTGACCACTATCTCCCCTGCACCCTGGTTTCTCCATCTATTCGTTGGGGAATTCTAGGAGGTCATCTCTGAGACCCGGGAGCTCAGAGAGTTTCTAGGCATCCGTTGCAAGAGGGAACAAACAGCATCACTCACACCAGAGTCTCTGGGAGCAGACTCGTAACTTCAGATGCCTCAGGAGAGGCAGAGCTGGGGTTTAGACACAACCCTAACCCTATCTACTGCTGTCCTCAAGACCACAGTGGCCTATTTGGGAAGGTCCATTCCTGGCTTTGGAGCTTCAAAGAGCAATGAGGTAAGAGAATAGACAGGGCTAGATCACGCAGGCCTTAAAGGACAAGCCAAGGAGCCCAGCTGAGGGCTGTGGTGACCAGAGGGACTGGTGCAGGAGAATGGCGGGCTTTTCTTGCACTTCTGGTGCTCTGATCTTTTTTGAAATAGGGTCTCAACATATCCCAGGCTGACCTCTGACTGTCCATGTAGCCAACGATAACCCTTTACATCTGATAGTCTTGCCTCCACCTCCAGACTATTGAAATCACAGGCCTTCCCATTTTTTTTTATGAAGTACTGGGGATAAACCCAGGGCTTTGTGCTTACTAGGCAGATGCTCTATCAGCCAAGTTGCTTATAAAAATACATTATATACATGTATAATGATTTTAGCAAAATACTTGGACAGAGGATAGAACTTGGCAACTGGCCTGGGCATGGGAACCCTAATTGCTTCAGGTCACATATGCAAATATTATGGATGGAAAAACAGACCCAGAGATGGTCAAGGTCCTGCCCAAGGTCACACAACAAGAGAAAGGTAAGACCAGTCCAGAATCCAGCCTGCCAGACGTCCAGATGAAGTCCCTTTACCACAATGACATACAGAACAGATTTCACAGAGTTTTGAATGGCACACTTGGAAAATGAACCATTTCTATAACAACTGGAAACCCTAGCAGGTTCTTGGTATTTGGCAGCGTGTCTTCTTTGCCTTCTCCCAGCGGGAATTTTTCTTCCAGTGCTCATGCTAAAATGTACAACCTGGCTGCTTCTAGTCCAACTCGACCCTCTCCATCTTCATACAGAAGAGTGAGGCATCCTCTCTGCTTCCCAGGGAGAGAGCACAAAGCCCAGAGAGGCAGAGGTTCACCAAAAGCCACAAAGAAAAATTAATAGTTCAGATTTCGCCAAATCCTAGAACAGTTCTCCTATACCCTACTCAGGAAATCCAGAAGCCTGGAGAGGAGAGTGTCTGGTCTATAGTCATCACAAACGAGTGGCAAAGCAGGACCTTGAACCTGAGACAGTTCTGACTGAACCCCTGGGGCCTGCTATCTACCCCTCCTCCCCCATGGCTGTGTTCCTGTGAGGAAGTCTGTGTCCTAACTTCCTCTGCATCATTGTCCCCCATCTGTCTTCTCGGGGACCAGTACCAGGACATGTCCAAGCTGCCTTCAATTATGAGGCAATAAATATGAGATGTGGAGCACGATGAACGGCTGCTTGGCCGCCAGCCCCACCCCCACCCTGCCAGCCTCCGCACCGAGGAAGATTGGATTTTGTGTCATTCATTTTTTATCTCCTGTCCATGTCGGATGAGGAGATACAGGACATGGGCAGTGGATAATTTGATCCTTCCCTCACTTATCAGGTGTGGCACTGAGATGGGATGTGCTGTCCTCAGGCTGCCCACTGCCCTGGCTTGGGGAGCCCCTCCACCCCACCCCCCACACACACACCTGCCTTTGGCTCTCAGGTGTTGCTGAAGCAAAATGGAAGAAGCCTGAATTGGAAGATGAGATCTGAGCTTCATCCTTGACCCCACTACTGGCCCACTGTGTTGGATGCCTGGCTGTTGATGTTCCATGAGGCCCTTCTCTGAGCCGAGCTGTGTGTGAGCAGGCATGGGCCACACTGAAGAACCAGGCTTGCTCCTATCCCTCATGAAGCTGGCAGTCGTTGCTAAGTGAACAGACATCCCCACAGAGAGGTGCAGACTGGGTGTGGATGATGCGAATATGCCAAGTAGGGTTCGAGGGAAGGCAGGGAGAGAGACATCCAGGCAGAGGCAGTGGGAGCTGCTTAAATAAACATGAACAGAGAGGGAGAAACCACCAACGTGTGCACGGATATCTACAAGTATGGCTGCTGGGACATCGGGTACATAGGAAGTGGGGGAAGGGACTCTGTGAGCTCAGGGCTGACCATGCAAGCATGAGAACTTGAGTTCAGATCCCCAGCATCCATGTAAAATGGTGGGCATGGTGGCACCTGCCTGTAACCCAGAGCTGGGAAGACAGAGGCAGAAGAACCCCCCAGGACCTGCTGGTTAGCTAGCTAGTTTAGTGAATCAGTGAATTCTGGGTTCAATGAGAGACCCTATCTCAAAAAGTAAGGTGGAGAGCAATTGACTGAGACACATGCACACACATACATGCACACCCGCACAAATGTATACACCTATGTGCACACCTGTGTACACCTGTGTGCACACACATGTATACCACACACACACAAAAAAAAAAATAAGCCCTGGAGGAGGGGAGTCCTAAGCAGGTAGTGTCACCATCAGACCTGCATTTTAGAGCAATCTCTCTGAAAAGCAGATTTAGCAGTAGGAGAGTGAGGAGAGGGCAGGAAATTCAATGAGGAAGCTGATGCAATGGTCCAGGAGAGAGAAGACACTGCCATAGACTACAGCAATAAGAGTGGACCAAGAAATACTAGTCTTATCATTTTTATAACGAATACTAACATGAAATGTCAATAGTGAATAGACACAATGCTAGATGTTTACATCACCATTTCTACTCTGCCAACAGGGTAGAATCATTAGTAGATTATTATCCACATCTTGTAGACAGAGAAATTAAGAGGAGTGAATTGAGAGACTTACCCCCAAATCACATAGTCAATAAGCAGTAGAGGCAGGATTACACAAACCTGCCGGATCCCAATGCCCACACCTGTCCAATTCAAGCCTTTCAGCTGTGTTCTGCTTCTTGGAATAGAAAGCAGTTTTCCAAGAGCCTGGGAGAGCATAGGCTTTGTCTGACTTGTGTGATTGTTTGAATGTGGAAAGCAAAGTAGAGAGAGAAGTGAAAGATGGTATGCAGGCTTCTGGCCAGAGAGGGAAAAGAATGCAGGAAGAGCAGAAGGCTTGGGAGAGGATAGTGAGTTTGGTCTTGATCGGTAGAAACACAGAGGACCGTGGACTGTGTGGGTATACAGCTAAGACCTAGGCTGGAGACAGATTTGAAGGTTGTTGACCAATGACAGTGTGGTAGCTTGAATGTATGCTATCCATAGACTCAAGATGTTTTTTTAATATTTTTTATTTATTCATTTTCAAGCAGAGAGAGAGAGAGCGCACCACCTTGTGGGTCTAGCATATGTGGGTACTGGAGAATTGAACCCAGGGCCTTAGGCACTGGAGGCAAGTGGACTGGAGAGATGGCTCAAGATGTTTTATTAAAATTGAGTCTGCAGCTTCAGCCTCTAGCAGACAGACTACTGCTCCGGGGGGGGGGGGGGGGGGGGGGGGCATGTCACTGGGGGCAGGTCTGAATTCCAGCCTAAAGGTTTTGAGCTCTAGCTGTGCTGGCTTGTTGTGCTGGCTGCTTGGTGGTCTCTCTCTGTTTGGATTTATAGAATAGGACCCGGCATCTTCCACCATTGTAGAACTTCCCCTGGGTCTGTAAGTTTGAAATAAATCCCTTCCTCCCATAAGCTGTGTCTGGTTTGGATGTTCATCCCAGTAATGTGAAACTAACTACCACAGACAGTCACAGTTGCACGAGTGGATGAAGTGAACTGAGAAAGTGTGTCTAAAGACAAATAAAGTCTGAGACCTTGGAGAGCCCCAACCTTAGAGGATGAAAAGAAGACAAGAGGTAAGGACTCCAAGAGGCGCCATATGAAGGCGGCCAAAGCAGAATGAAATTGCTTCAGGAGAAGGTTCCCAGAGCTGCCGAGGGACCAGTAAGATGAAAGCCAAGGTTTTCCAAGAATAGACAGGGGTTGACAAGAGGTACTTGGCAGTTAATAGGAGCCTTGGCAAACTGGTCTTCATGGGCACAATGTCACCAAACAGTTTGAGGAGCCAATAACACCCTACTGATGACCTTGAATTCTCTCTGTGCACTAGGCATGGGGAGTCTTTTGATCCTGACACATTAGTGACTTCTATCCAGTCTTTTCCAGAAGTCCTGGAAGACAGAAAGAGCAATATTAGGGAGGGGAAGAGAAATAATAGGAAAGAAAGGAGAAACAAGATTGTAGGAGGAAAAGTGAAAGACGAGAAAACACATGAAGACTGTCAGAGAGGTGCCATTACTAATAAAGACACCAAAAAGAAACAGACTAATTTTGATACTATTTTCAAATAATTGCACTGACCAAGAAAGATGTGATAATCTATCATTGTTGAAACAGTAAAGGAGCTAAGTGTGTACCAAGCGAAACAGAACAATGTACATGTCAGTCTGGTTGTCCTTAAGGACACTTCTGTCTTTGTTGATGAGTAGAATTTTAGCTGGGTATCATAAGTGCATGTAAGCAGAAAAGGAAAAAAAAAACCTCTAGCTGGATAGAGAAGGCTCAAATAAGGGTCATTGTCATTGCCAACTGTGACACCAAAGACTCAAGGTATATCTTTGCTCATATTCTCAATGAAAGATCCTGAGAAACCACTAGGGATACAACATGTTTTACTACATACAAAGTCGATACCACATTTGAGTGATAGTGTTGAAAGAAATCATTCCACCCCTGGAAATGTATGTGCCCAGACTTCATAGATTTAGGGAAGTTTAGGTGGGAGGGAGGCAGGAAGTGAAGGGCCAGTTTGAAGAGCAGAGAGGAAGTTGAGACAGTAAGTAGAGGATCTTGAGAAATTGGTGTGTCATAGTGAGGAGAGAAAGAGTAGTTAGTAGCTATCGAGTAGCATGGAACTGGGGACACTTTGGAGATAGGAATGCTGAAATCACACTGAATGGTGAGGGGTGGCTGACAGAATCAGTGCCTGGAAGAAGTAGAAAGGAAACGGGCTCAGGTCCTTAAGTTGGGTGCGACTTCAAATTCTGGCCACTGTATTACAGTAGACATTAAGAAGAGCCCAGGATCTGATCTGCAGCCAGATGGTCCTGCTATGAATAGGCTTCAACAGGGCAGTGCAACTTTGGTCAAGTTACTTAACCTAAGATGAGGATTTGCAAAGTAGAGATAGTGATTATTATAGCTTGAGCATAAATGTACCCCATGAGCTTGTGTGGTTCCCGGGTTGGTAGTGTCATTTGGGAAGGTTGTGGGACCTTTAGAAGGTGGAGCCTTGCTGGAGGAAGTGGGTCACTGGAGGTGGGCCTTTAAGTATGATAGCCCAGATCCACTTTCTGTTCGTCTTCTGCTTCCCAACTCTGAATGCAATGTGATCAGCTCACCCTCATGCTCCTGACATTATTGACACCATGTCTTCCCCATCATAATGGAGTGCCTCCCCCAATACTGTAAGCCAAAATCATCCCTTTCCTTCCTTGAGCTGACTCAGTTCAGGTATTTGTTCACAGCAATGGAGAAAAATAATGAATGCCTACTCTGAGGAGTCCTTAAGAAGATGAAAGATGGGGGACATTATTTAGAAGAGTACCTGGCACATATGAAGTGCTTGATAAAGTTAGCTGTTAGTGGCCAGTATAAATCAACTGTTAATTAGATGCTGGCCAATTCATCTTGAAAAGCTAGAAAGAGGGAAATATTGGGGTGGCCTATGGAAACATCACTTGGATGGAAGAAACAGAGGGCTCCCTCTAACAGCTTTGCTCTTGAGCCAAGGACTTCAAGTTAAGGCTGGGTTCATGCCACTGAATCCTAAATCTAAGTCTGTCCATCTGGGGAAAGCTCTTTGTCAAGGGGAGATGTGAAGAGTTCATGCCATAAGCAGTAAAGCTTGGGACCGGGTGGTGGCAGTGAATGGCAGCTAACTTATAATTCCCACCTTCTCCCTACCAGTGAAAGACAGAGAAGGTCTGCTGAAGGGTAGATGAGAGCTGGGCTTGCAAGCTGTAAGGGTGAGCTTAGCTGAGGAGAAGGGTTCTATAAAGAGTCTAGAGCAGAGAATCAACCCATCTCAAATCCAGGCATGGAAGGAAGGGAGGCAGAGAAGTCGTGAGGGGCAGGGAGTCTAAGGCTGGAAGGAAGAAGAAGGAGTCAGAAGGGTCTATGGTAGGAAAGAGGATTTTGCAAAAGCTTCTCTGAGTATTGTGGTGTGTCAAGTGACATGCATGGCACTTCATGTATGTGACCTAATCTAACTCCACTAATCCCCCATTCACTACAAGGCTTGTCAATCCTGGGACATGACCCTCCTTCAGCTCATGTGACTCTGACCAGATACAGATCATAAGCAGGTTCTACACTGGCAAAGGTAGATAGGAAAATACACAGGATCAATCAGAGACTTCAGTGTGCACATACACTGGGAAGGATGGGAAGCAGGTGGTGCTAAGAGCTTCAAGCAAGGAATCCTGGAGTTGGGGTTCAGCAATGAGCAGGCCCGTGTAAGCTCTGAAGCAGGGATTCTGAGTTTATCAGTGACTTTCTCATAACTGGGACAAAATATCTAACCTGAAATAGTGTTTGGAAGGAAAGGGTTTATTTCAGGTTTGAAGGAGAAGTTTCATTGTGGTGGAAGAAGCTGGCTCATTTCAGCATACACCCACAGCAGAGAGAGGGACTTTACAGCCAGAGCTTAAACTGGCTCTGAACACACAAGGTCAGACTCAGGATCCACAGCCCAGTGACACATCTCCTCCAGCAAGGCTCCATCTGGTGGAGACTAAGTAGGAAGCTTAATCAAAATACCAGAGGCTATGGGGACATTTACATTCAAACCACCACAGAGAGGAAGTTTCATCATAGTGGGGACAGCAGGACAGGAGCAGACAGCTGGGCATCACATCTTCACATCAGCAGAGAGGAAGCAGGGTGAATTGGCAAATGGGATTGGACTACAAAAATCTCAAAGCCTGCTCCCCCAGTGACCACTTCCTCTGACAGGGCTCCACCTCCTATTGGCTCCACAACTTTCCAAACAGCACCACCAACTGGGGAATTAGATATTCAAATACATGAGCCTATGGGTGACTTTCCATGGCCAAACCACCTTACCAAGAAAACATTCTCTGCCAGGAGAAAGGCTGAATTGCCCTATGAATAGTAGAGTGAGTGTATAGTACCAAGACCCACTGGCAGAGGGCACAAGAAGCCATGCCCTCCTTGCCCTCTGCTCCTCCAGTGTTGTGTTCCTGTTCTAGTCCCCAAAGCAGGTTCATATTCAACTCCACCTTGCCCAAATGGCCACAGGTGATATTCTGTTCTTTGCAACTAAAGAAATCCAAATAAAGCACAATTTTCCTGATTTTTCAGATGAGAAAACAAAAGCTAAAAGGGAAAATGACTTGTGAAAACAATCAGGTAGCTGGTTAAGTTCAGGGGCAGAGATGGACCTGGAATCCAAGAGTCCTTTCTCCAGAGCCTCTCATTCCCCCCATGGCTGGGCCATTTCTACATCCCCAGCTCACTAGCCCTCATTCCCCTGAGAGTCCTGCCAAGTGGAAGGATACTGTTTCCCAAATCTTCCTTCCTTAAGGGCTTCTTCCTGGGACCCTCCCATCCAGCCCACAGTTCCCCTGTTCATGTAGAAAGTGGCCACAGTGGATACACATCAAGTTTTAGGAGTCTGGGGAGGGACTGGGGGTTCACAGGACTCCAGCAGGAGGAATAGGGCCAGACCTGAGTGATCACGGTGACAATGAAGGTTTCCCTAGAGCCGTCCCGGGTCTAAACAGGACCAATCTCCTCACAACTTCCCAGTTAAGCCAGCACCATCCTCCCCAGTGAAGAGCTGGGGAAGCTTAGGCTTGGGGTAAGTCACCTGTCCAAGGCCATACAGACAATAAAAGATAAATTGGGCATTTCTCTGCTGGTAGCAAGCTCCAAGTCCAGATACCTCCTGCTGCTGGTAATAGCCATGCTGGTCCCCTTCACCAGAGGACAAGCCTTCCTCCTGCTCTGCTGTGGAATAGCCATGGCGTTGAGCCCATACTATACCCCTCAGCCTCTCCACTGAATGGGGAAGGGTCTCTTAGATTTCTGAGGTCTGCCCGCATGCTCCTCCAGGGGTTGCTGCATATCCACAGCTGGACAAAACCCAGGCCACTCCCCACCCACCTACTCTCCCAGATAATCACTCTCCAGCCAGCAGGCCCAGCTGCAGTGTTTCCTCATCCAATTACCGGAGCTGCTGGCACAATAAATCTTGGTCACACAAACGCAGGCAAATCTGCAGCTATTTTCATGGCCATTACTGTGCATAGGACATTGTGACTCGGGTCATTTGCTTTTCTGGCATGGCGTCTCATCCCCCCAGCCCCTGTCTTCCCTGTATTCTTTTATTTCTCACTGACAATCTGCCCCCATTTCTCTTCTTCTCATTAGCCCCCCTCCACCCTGCCAAGCACCTGCTCCTCCCTTCCCCAGGCTGTGGGGCCAAGATCAGAAGACTCAGTGTGACCTTGGCCAAGTCTCTTTGCCTTTCTGGGCTTCAGTTTCTTCCCCTGCTAAACATAAATGGTATCAGTGAGCTCATAGAGATTTGTGAAAATTAACTTGCCCAAGTGTGGGATACACCTCACTGGTAGTGTGGGACGTTTCTTGGTGCCCTTTGCTAATTTCTTAAATAGTTGTATATTTATTGTAATGTGCATCAGGAAGAAACAATAAATACGTCAAGCCTGAGAGCATCATTGCTTAGGAAACCATGAAAATAGATATTTATATAAAGGATGCAAATGGAAAATATTAAAAATAATACATACACAGCTTTAATCAATATGGAAGGAGCATATGAATGAGAAATGTGAGAAACCCTGAAATAACAGCTGTGTAATGTCGCTTTCACAAACACATGTTTCGTTCTCCACCCTGCCCCAGTTCCTCTGTAGAGAACACAAGGCCCTGTCCTGCTGAGAGGCATCGACTAATTTAGAACAGGGTATGGCGACATAACCAGGGCCCTTCATTCACATGAGGAGCTGTCCCCAGGCCTGTTTCCTGCAGACCCCATGCTTGACAAAAGAGCTCCAGTGCCTCTCTTGGGGAGCCCCAGTCTGCCTCCCCTTGACATAAACTCTTACAGCGGCACAAAGCAGATGTCATGACATTTGCCCAAGACCATGGACTTGTATGAGGGTCCGAAGCTGCGGACAAGACCACACTTGCAAGGAGGTATGAAGGAGGGCTACCTCGTGTGTCCACACACGGGACTTGAGGGGAAGTCAGCAGCAGCTTCGTGTGAGGAGTGCTTTGTTCGCTGGGAAAAGCTCCAGGCCTGGTGGAGAGTGGAGAGAACTCTGAAGCTCCTCATGGGACCTGAACTTGCCTGCCAGAAGGGGAGCCTCTCCCTCATTCCAGACAGGTTCCCTGAGCCAGGACTCACCGCCCCACCCTGGGCAGCACAGAGACAGGATGAGGTTTCCAGTAAAGAGCGGGCTAGAGGCTCCAGCCAGAGATGCTCAAAGGGCACAAGATAATCTAGGAAGAATTCAGAGGACTTGCTCCAAGGTCTTCCCATAGTAGACAGGCATGAAAGACCAAAGCAGTTCCCATGGCTCCTCATAGCACAGCTCACGGGCTGTCGGATGACTGCAGACCAGGTAGGGCTGACTCTTTCTTTTTTTTGGGGGGGGGTTGGTTTTTCGAGGTAGGGTCTCACTCTAGTCCAGGTTGACTTGGAATTCACTGTGTAGTCTCATGGTGGCCTGAACTCATGGTGATCCTCCTACCTCTGCCTCCCAAGTGCTGGGATTAAAGGCATGCGCCACCACGTCCAGCAGGGCTGACTCTTTCTAAACAGGATGAACCTTGGGTGTCTGGCAAAGTCAAAGGAAAACCCAGCTACCCAATTCTGAGCAGGGCCCTCAAACAGAAGGGACAGAAGGGAAAGTGGACACTGTGCTGGGAGATAAGCTAACCCCAGGTCAGCAGAGCAGCTGGGTTCCATGTCCTTGCTCACACACAGCCCACAGACCTTCATCATCCCTGGGCCACCAGTTTTCCCCTAAGGACAATACAGTTAATAAAGGATGCCTCACAGAAGCTTTGAAAGTTCAGGTGGAACCATTGTTCTGCCACCGAACAGATTCTTAAAGATTTTTTAAAAATTATTGTCCATAATGAGTTACATTATTTAATGGGCAGACAATAAGTTGTTATCTTCTGTTCCCCAATGCCCCTCTTCCCCATCCCCGATCAGCTGGATATCCTCCTCCATGGACAGTCTGGATCAGTCCTTGGGGCAGGGGACCATGGACAGCCTAGGAGAGAGCCAGGTTCAGCCTGCCTTAGAGAGTTGCTACTGAGGGCGGCCATGACTTTGGGTATTCTCCCCCACCAAGGCTCTCACAATCTTTCCGCCCCCTCTTCCGCTCAGTTCCCTGAGTTGTGGTGGGTGAGTATTAAGGCTGTTTTATTGTTGAGATCTTAGGGGTCTCTGTACTTCTGATTTAGGTTTTGTCGAAAATCATTGGCTTTTAAGTGTTCTAAGATTCCAGTTTGCCAGGGGCTTGCAGGGAGTTGAGGGAAGCTTGCCACCTGGTGGTCAATGTTGGTAGTACCTGGAGCAGCTGTGCAGGACCCCAGGGTCATTCTGATGTCTTCCAGTTGCCTTGGATTTTTTGTCCTGCTGGCCCCAGACAGCCTGGCAGACAACATTTTCTAATTTCTGGAAATGAATTAAAATATGGTCTCCTTTGGAAAAAGAGACCAATATCATAAGCTATCTATTCAGATTCCAGTCCAGGTGACTCTCTAAGACATGGGGACAGAGCCACCCATCGCTTGCAACTTACCTGTTAACTGTGTACCCTCTCCATTGTCTTCACATGCATATTCACATGCAAGTAACAAGCTCTACTATGTTCACACTCAGTGTCAGGACCTTGGCTGCTCTCTGGAAACATAGAAAGGCTCAGATATCATCCCTGACCTTGGGGAGCTCAGACTATAAAACATTCACAGCCATAGAACATTTCATACAGTGTTTCAATGCTGTGTGACTGGGGACATGAATGACCAAAAATGTAACCTAACCTGATCTGAGGTCAGGGCAGGCTCTTCAGTGGCTGGGACATTTAAACTAGACTCTGGGAGGAAAAAGAGGTCTCTTATCTAGGAAGAGGAAGAAAGGGCCTGGAAAGCAAAAGAGCTCCTAGTTGCAGAAACACCATCCTGTTCAGTAATATCTGGGGGTGAGGGGGTAAAGGATTCTTATGGGAGGTGAACTAGAAAAGCCATCAGGAGGGCTGGAAGCACACAGGGGTGGGAGGGCAGAGAGGAGACTGGCTGTGCAATCCTGGTAAGAGATGCCAGGCCCATCCCTTCATATCTTCAGGTCCTTCCTTGACCTGCAGTTAGGTCTCCTCAGGGGTTTATGGTGGTTCTTTCAAAGGAAGGCCTCTCATGGCCTCTCATTCACTGACAAACTACCCCTCAGGACCCCTGGTCCTGCCAGATACGAGAGCTGGATTGATGTGGGAGCTGAGAACATGCTCACCTCGTCTGTTTCTAGCACCTCACATAGATGTGGTCTAGATCCTTGAAATAGCCAAGAGGTCAGTGCTGCGTGCCCACTCTCCAAAGAAGGAAAGGCAGGCCTAGAGGTCAATGCATTGCCCAAACTATCACTTACAGGGTTTAGAAAAGCAAGGGGGAACAAGAAGGAAGAGAGACTTAAAAACCAGCTAGGATGAGAGTCTTTACCTCTGCTCCACTTGACTCCCAACTTCTCTAATTCCTTCTAATCTGCTCTACTCAATGAGGTTCTATTCAATAAATGACATTATTGTACATGTTATCTAGCTGTTATCCATTCCCCCAGTCTTATCATAGAAAATACATTTAACGATCTCTGCCCAGAGATCCCACAGCCAAGCCCAGAGCTGCTTTTGAACTTGGTCTAGAACGTTTCTTATTTAAGCACTTGGCAGGCATATCCCTACGTGGGGGAGGGAGGGACTCATTCTTTCTCAAATGCTCAGGTCAACCTTTGGCCCTCACCTTCCGCAAAGAAACCAGGCATGGACTCCTCAGCTAAGACCTCTCAGCCCTACCCTAGACACCCGTGCCAGAGTGTCCCATGGCCCACTTTTTCCTAAACAGAAAAAGGTGTCTTCTGGGCACTTGCAACATTACAAGTTCATGGCGTGAAGACCTCCAGTCTTGATAGTGTTGATTTCAACACTATGTGTCCCTTGGCCAGAATAAAAATAGCAGTTCTATCCAAGTATAGTCATGCATATGAGTTCCAGATTCTGAAGCCAGCTGGCAGGATCAGCCTTCATTCCTCTTAGCCAGGTACACATGTGCCTATGTCTCTGAATCCTTGTCAGGCCCAATTGAGTCAGAGAGGTCTATGAGACTTACCCCAGCTCCTGGTTCTGGGCTTAGGACAAGGCTTAGCCCTCTAATGGAACCTCTGGAATACTCACTAGCCTAGAAATCAAAGATGGATACCTACCCACACGACTCCTTGAAGACCACAACTATCTTCTCTGGGAGACTTCTCACATGAGGGGTGGAGGGCAGACACCACACCAGGTCATGGCCTCCAGACACATCTTCCCCTTTAGGTCTTCTCTGATTTTTACTGCTACCATTACACTGGCCATTGGAAGCCTCACTGTCCACTCTCAAGGCCCAGGCCAAATGTGTCCACCTCTAGAAACATTCTGGACACTAACAACATAGTAGGTAAAGTTGGAGTGCTTGACCAGGTTTCAGGAAGTTTCTGTGTTGCAACAAAGAGCATGCTATGAACCTGTGTTACTGGAATGGCTAAGTAGGCCTCCTCAGCTCCAGCCTGGGGCACCTAGTGGCACCTCCATGAATCCAGGTGTCACAAGAAACTTTTTACCTGGGGAGATGTGAACACACATCTACTCACCCAAGACAGGGCACAGATGACAGACCAAAGTAAATCGCTCAGTTTTGATGAGCCAGTGAGTTTCCGGGAGCTACTTGCAGAGCACGATGACAGATTGCTCACAGGAGCAACGGATTACTCAAAGGAAGCTGCATCACTGATAAGCCCACACCAGCTTAGGTGATGACTCACAGACGGTGGATATCTGGAGAGTACTGTCCAACCTGCAGGCAGTGCTGCTGGTGAGAATCCCTTCCCAAGCAGTTGTTTTCCCTTTATGTAACCTTAGGGAAAAGTCTCGCAACCTTTTTCACCAACTTATTGACTTCCTTAGTCTCCTGAGCTTCCTTCCACCCAACAGGAAAAAAAAATTCAATTACTACACAAAACTAATCAAAGTCTGCCCCCTCAACAGTTGTGTACCACCCCTATCAATTTGGAAAGTGGTCATGTGACCTTTTGTTTCCGCTCTTCTAGACTTTTTGACCTCTTGACTCCCTCCTCCCTTCAAGAGAGAGTATTTCAATTCAAAGGAATCTGCTATACACCAGGGTTCACTTTAACTCATGCTACCAGAAATCACCCTGGGGGTCACTTCAATGCTATGAAGTCTCTAATTGAATAAGTGAGGTCAAGAAGAACGGGAGTGGGCTAGGGATATAGCTTAGCTGGTAGAGGGTCTGCCTAGCATGCCTGAGGCTCAATCAATCCCTAGTACTGTGTAAAATCAGGATGACACTCTCCTGTAATCAAAACACTTGGGAGGTGGAGACAGGAGGAGCAGAAGTTCTATATCACCCTCAGATACAGAGTGAGGCCAAACTGGACTACATGAGACCCCTGTCTCAAAAAAAGAAGAAAAAGAAGACAAGGAGGGTCCCAAGTTTGAAAAAAAAAGCTTCTCTAAATGATTAAAAATATGGAATGAGGGCTGGAGAGTTGGCACAGCGGTTAAGGCACTTGCCTCCAGTGCCTAAGGCCCTGGGTTCAATTCCCCAGGACCCACATAAGCCAGACCCACAAGGTGGTGGCCCTAGTGCTCTCTCTCTCTCTCTCTCTCTCCTCCTTGAAAATGAATAAAATATTTTTTATAAAAAGAAAAAAATGGAATGATCATTAATTCACTCAACAAATGTTTACCAACTTGCTACTATGCTGGAGGAATAATATGAAAACAGACATGTCCTTCCTTGAAAGTTCACACCTGCCTATAGGCCAAACCTTATGGCCTCTAGCCATCTTTCATTGTGTTTTTTTCCTTTCTTTTCTTTTTCAAAGTAGGATCTCACTCTCACCCAGGCTGACCTGAACTCACTCTGTAGCTCCAGGCTGGCCTTGAACTTATGACAATCCTCCTACCTCAGCCTCTCAAATGCTGGGACTAAAGGCATGCACCACCATGCCTGGTCCCATCTCTCATTTTCAGTATTGGAACTGAGCTTTCAAGCAAGACATAGAGCATAGCAGGATGGACATTCCTCACTCCTGGCAATTTCCCAGAAACCTGAGTCTGGAGCCCTTGAGGGAAGGGAAGTACCATAGGCCTATGGGCATTTGTGTTCATAAACCCAGGTCTGTGTCTGAAATGTGGTATTATATTTAATCTCCATGAGATTTTGCAGGTGTATAAATAGGAATCCCAAGCAATTACCATGCTATGGGAGAGCTGAATTACTGACCAGCAGACTAGGGACCCAAGTTTGACATCTATTTGGGATATGAAGCTCCATTCACATGGGTATTAGAGTAACTGTCTCGGTTCCTGCCACCTCATGGGGCTGGCAGTAGACGGAGAGATCAGTGATGAAACAGTACTAATCAAGATGAGTATGGACAAGCAGCATACATTAATTGACAGCGTGTTAGGAATGCAAATTTTCATTGACAATTCCCCAATGCTGAATCTGGAGTTCCCAGGGGGAAGGGAGTTATCCTAGAACTACTGAATTTGATTCTTGAGAGAGGACCAGTAGTTGGCAGTCATCCATCAGGCTCACCCCTAAGCTCTAACAGAAGTACCAAAAAAAAAAAAAAAAAAAAAAAAAAAAAAAACCTTCCTAGTATACAAGGTCCGAATCCCATCTAGTCTCTCTTGGTAGAGCCCTCTGTAGTCAGACTTCAGTAGACTGGATTGATAGTTAACTGCTCCTGCCTTATATTTAAGCCCAAGATAGTAACTGGCAGGTTATGGCACCAGTGAATTTTCTGTAAGGACTTAAAATACTCGTCCTCACAGAAAATTTGATTCATTGGTACCATAACTCCCAGCAAGCAAAAGAACCAAGCTAAATCCATGGATTGGCGTTTTGTACTTCACGTTGTTAGAACGGTGTGTTATAACTGGTGAAGTCAGTTTACTACTTACAGTGCTTGGAATATCCCAAAGAATCAGCTCTAGGAAACTTGAAACAGGTGTTTGTGTTTAAAGCCATTTATCAAATTTTTTTATTGTTTAAACATTTCAGAAGTTTCCATAAAATGTTAAACAAACATTTAACAAACTCATCTGATTGATTTTTGTATCGTTATTAGATTGCTCAATATCGTTTTAAATGATGATGTAAATAGTTCTTGTAAAACTATTTTAAGTGATTAGCCATCTTCTGAACTGCATTGTGGGATTCTGAGAATTATGGCACATCTCTGTGCCATAAAGTCTGCTATCACTTAGAACCAAGAAAGACGAAGAGGATCTTAATCTGGTGATTTCTGTATTTTTTTTATAAGGAAGCAAATGATTATCATCCCAACACCTCATTTGTACCCCAAACCTTTCAAAGTTAAATAGAGCCGCTAAGGTTTATGAAGAGTATTCCTCTCAAGACCACACCTCTAGCATATAATGGCACAGAGCAATCATTCTTTCCAAAGGAGAAGTTGAGGCAATCTATTCTTTCCCTAAGAACTTTTCCTTTGAGAAAACTTTAGTAAGGCTGTTTGGCACTTCTCCACATTGTCGTTTGAACAGTGGGAAGGGGGCAGGGCGGGGTTCACAGTGTTGGATGATTCACATCACAGAAAAGCCACACTCAGCCTCGCTGAGCTCAGCATCTCCCCTGGCGTCCTGGAGGAGTTGCAGTTACAGAAAATCCAACCAGGGTCACGAGGGAAGCACCAGTGAAAGAAGAGCCCCGGTTGGCTTAGGCTTGTCATATCCAGGCAGCACTGTGACTGGCCAGCGCAGACAGCACTCACTGGGCGAGTGCTCAGCAGCTGCTGCAAGCTGGGAGACTGAGGGCGGGCGGCAGCCTCCTTGCTGTGGCTGAACTCCTCTGGAGAGGTCTCTGACCCATGCATTCATCGTTGTGCTGCCAACTCGGTTTGGGACTCTGCTGGGTAGAGAGGGCACAGAGGAATTCAGAATGTGATAGGAAAACATAGATTTCAAGTGTCACTGTGGTTCCAGGTTAAAAAGGACAAAAGGAGGTTCCCTTGCTTAGCCAGGCCTGGGGGGCCCAGCAGACAAAGGTGTGTAAGCTGTGAGAAGGACTGTGAAGTGGCAACACAGAGACAGATGAAATGACATCTCTGAACAATGTCATGAACTACCTGCCCACAGGAAAAGAGCGAGCCAACAATTAAGGGCTGAGGTGAAGCTATCAAACCCTACAGCCCGAGGCTGACCTCTGCCTCTTATTCTCACCCTGTAGCTTTGTGGTAGACTGTGGCTCCCTGAGGGGAACCTAGCTCCCAGGAGACACAGGTCCAAACAGCACCAGAGAGTATGGCACGGAGGGGACTATGAAGGAGCACCCGCAGGGCCAGCAGGCCTCTCTCTCTGCAATGCTCTCCTATACTCCAGGGGTGGGAGAGCCAGGCTGTGAGCAGGCCGAGCAGCTAAGGGGCAGGTTTGGGTTGGGTTGGGCAAAGCCCCAGGCCTGTGTGGGGAGGGCTCTCTTCCTTCCTGGAGTTTCAGGAAGCTGCTTCTGGCTGTTGTCATTTCTTCCCAGAGCTACCGCGAATACCATACCATCTCACCAGCTGAGGCCTCTCTTCCTAAAGATGCAGGGGCTCATGTCTGCTATCCTTTCTCACCATGGCTGCCGCCACTTACTCTCTCTCTAATCCTCATCGTGGTTGCCCTGGGTCTCTTCCCAATCTGTTTTTCTTACTTTTTCTGAAATAAGCACTTTTCCCAATTCAAGAGCTTCTCCCCTAACCAGGAATATAACTGCAGCCCTAGCCCCCTAGGTACATTCAAGCACTCAAGGAGACCTGGTCACTACCCAGCACCAAATACACGTAGCTGATAGTTTAAAAGTTAGCCTCCTAAAATAGGGACAAAGATTGATCTCTCTCGATAGAGTTAGTCACAGTAATGGGCGATTGGGGGAATTATCTAATGTAGAAGTAACCAATCAACACTGGATGATGAGGCCTCCATAATCAGAAGTAACCCTAGTGGGTCCAAGCAAACCAACCCCACTCTGAGTTTGGTGGCCCAGAGATCTTCCTAATAGTGAAAACCTCTGTAGATAAAAGAGTCACTGGACCCCATAAGTCTGAGCAAAACACACTTGGGAGAAATCTAGCAGCATGGGCAAGCTCTTGGACTGCAGACACAACTAATCAATGTCAGAGCTGCCATCTCCTTTCTACAGAAAGCTGGGTCCATGGCCCATCAGTCTGGAATGGGCTCGGGTTGCTTCCAGGGCTGATTCAGTCGTCCTGCACACAGTTCAGGACCTCTCGTTCTGAAAACAGGCAGAAGGCAATCTGCTCGCACCCATACTTGGGCCCACACTCAAACAAGCACCCAAACAAGCCCTGATCCCCCACAGAAGCCAGATCAGAGTAGCCACAGGGTCCACAGTGCAAGATCCAGGGGCGGGACCAGAAGGACGTCTCCAAGGGGCTCTGGTTGTGGTAGATGCCCAGGTCAGTTCTCTGATTCTTATTGGTTGGGTGTGAGAACAAGAGCCATGTTGCTGAGGGTGTTCCAGCTTCTTCCTCCAGCTTCAGTGAACTGCCCAGCAGAGGACTCTGCTGAGAGGTGGCAGCATCTTTACCACTGGGATCCTGGTTTCTATGTTTCTCCAAGGGCCAGAAACTCACAACACTGCCCTGGCAGCCGCACGGAGGCTCACAGAGCTGCTGGTTCAGGGTCTGTGTCTGAAAGCAGTCGCCACAATCAGTGCTCAGAGCCTCCGCCCGGTATCTTTTTGAGGTCCGGGCACTGCAGTAGAGCACAGTGTTACCAGTTTTTCCAGTCACCTCTGCCACTTGGCATTCCCCTGTTGGCATGGACTTAATGAGCCTGCCATGGTACCACGTAACCCCTAAGTCATCACTGTAGATTATCAGGGAATGAGGCTTGACTGTCCACAGGAGCGGAAAGCACAGGAACCAGTGTGAGATATAGTAGGCGTATGCGGGGATGACCAGCCTCCCCGACTGCAGCTGGATGCCGTGCCCCGGGCCGATGGCAAACGTGGCCCAGTGCTTCACTTCTGGGCCAATGACCTCCTCAGTCAAGTCCCTCACTTCACTCCATGAGCATCCGGCATCCTGACTGCAGATGAAGCAGAGGCGGGCGGCATTCCTGCCTGACAAAATCTGTTGTCGCTCGGTAACATGGCCCTGCACACAGATGAAGAACAGGTACACACAGCCAGTCTTCTGCTCCCACACAGGACAGGGGTTCATGGTCCGATGACCAGGTAATGTGGCTTTCATCAGTGGCTGTAGGGGACCCCACTGGTCAAGGGGAAGAGCGAGAAAGTGGGAGTGAGATACTAAGAAGAAGACAGGAAGCTCATTAAAAGCATCAGTACTTTTCATAAACAAGAAACAAATGATATTGAAATAAATATACACTATTTTGAAGGCCCCTATCGTCACTAAATTCTCAAATGTTGTAAGATGACTTAAATGCTGGAAAAAGACAAGGCGAGGTATTGTACAGCTGTCCTCTTTATCTAGACTTACAGTCATCCTCAATGTCACTTCCTTTGGAAAGATGCCTGGGTTAATTCTGTTTCTTACAGGTTGGGTGCCAGGTCCTTCCTTCCTTCCTCCAGCTCAGACCACTGTCCAGCAGAGGGCGATAATGATTAGTGGGCACACCTTTACCACTAGGTTCCTTGGAACAAATTAAAAACCATTATAGAACACTATACTTTTTTTTTTCTTTTTTTTGGAACTGCCTATGAGCCTTTTGGGTAGAAGCCAAATTATTCTAATTTGTATCACCAGTACCTGGGAGATGATAGTAGCTAAATACAATTTTATTAAAAAGATAAGAGAAAGAAAGAGAAAAGGAAAACAAAAAAACAAAAACAAGAGCCGGGCATGGTGGCGCACACCTTTAATCCCAGCACTCGGGAGGCAGAGGTAGGAGGATTGCTGTGAGTTCAAGGCCACCCTGAGACCACATAGTGAATTCCAGGTCAGCCTGGGCTAGAGCGAGACCCTACCTGGAAAAAAAAAAAAAAAAAGACAAACAGAGAAGTTTTAGGCAAAGATGGGAGTCCAAGACAGGTTCTTTTTCTTCTGCGCTACAGGGGGTTGAGGGTGAGAGAGTGGTCATAACAGTGTCTTCAGAGGCTCAGGCTCAGAGACAGAGACAGCTCGTTCCTCCCGCTTCCTCATCAGCTAAATGGAGAATTTAAAAATTTCATCACAGAGGAGTCGACTAATGATATATCACAGAGAAAGGCATGATTTCCTTAATTAGAATTTGGTAAGAAACTTTTCAGAAGCCCAATAGAAATGGCAAAGCATAAAATCAGTTATGTTACCAAAAAAGACAAAAACAAAGTTCAACCTTACACATAAAACGCATAAACCGAACTTCAACTGACAGCCTTTTTCATCTAACAACGTTTTAAAATCATACAGTTGGCTATTCTGCTGGTAAAGATGTAACGAAACAGGCTTCCTAACAAGAGTACATAGGGCTCAGCCCTGGCGTACTGATAGGCTTATCTTTTCCCAGGCTGCCCAGTTTATCGATCCTAAACTCTATTTACTTGTTAAATTAAAGGCTGGGGCAACTGAGAAATCCGAGGCTGAGTCATGCTTGGTGGCTGAAAGAATACACCTGGAGCCAGATATGGCTTTTAAGGAGTTGGTATGAAGGTGGAAGATATACAAAACATAGCATGAAAAACAGAACGTAAAATGATCTAAACCAGCTAGAGCAATGGGACATATCAAACAAGCCGAGGCACATAGAGATGGAACAGGTTGTGAGTTTAAAAATATGGATGAGGGGCTGGCTCAGCAGTTAGAGGCACTTGCTGCCAAAGCTTGCAGGCCCAGGTTTGATCTCCAGTGGCATGTAACGCCAGATGCACAAAGTGGCACATGTGTCTGGAGTTTAACAGCAAGAAGAGACCCTGGAGTACACATGCTTGTTCTCTCTCTCCTTGCAAATAAATAAAGTATTTTTTAATCTGCAAGAGGAAATCTTATTAAAGAATAAATGTCAGGCTGGACATTGTGGCAATAGCATTCCAGAGGTGAGAGGGGGTCAGGAATTCAAGGGCAGCCTGAGCTACATGAGACCTTGTCTCAAAAAATAAAATAGCCAGGCCTGGTGGCATCTTTAATCCCAGCACTTGAGAGGCAGAGGTAGGAGGATCACCGTGAGTTCAAGGCCAGCCTGAGACTACATAGTGAATTCCAGCCTGGTCTAGAGTAAGACCTTAAAAAACCAAAATAAATAAATAAATAAACAAATAAATAAAAATAAATCATGGGTTGAAGAGATGGTTTAGCGGGTAAGGCACTTGCCTGCAAAGTCTAGTTACCCAGGTTTGACTCCCCAGTACCCATGTAAAGCTAAATACACAGTGGTGTATGGAGTTCCTTTACAGCAGCTGGAGGCCCTGGCATGACCATTTTCTCTCTCTATCGCTCTCTCTTCTATCTCTCTCTGCTTGTAAATAAGGAAATTTGAAAAATAAATAAATAAATAGGAGCTGGAGAGATGGTTCAGAGGTTAGAGACACTTGCTTGCAAAGCCTGATGGCCAGGGTTCAATTCCCTAGAACCCACATAAAGCCAAATGCACAAAGTGGCACATGTGTCTGAAATATATCTGTCGGGCAGGAGGTCCACTCTCTATGGAATAAATAAATAAATACCTAAAAATATAAATGTGTAGGGGAATTGGAATACTATCAAACCACTGGTAAAATAGAAAAGGTTGCAGCCACTACAGGAAAATCTGTCATTTCTCCAAAAAATTATATAGAAAGACCATATGATCCAGCAATTCCACTTCTAGATGGACAGAAGAATTAAAAGCAGAGTCTCAAAAAGATATTTGCACAATCTTATTTATTGCATGTTATTTACAACAGAAGAATGGATAAACAAAATTTGGTAGATACATACAATGCTGTATTACTCAGCTGTATTTTTTTAATTTATTTATTTGAGAGAGAGAGGCAGAGAGGCAGAGAGAGAGAGAGAGAGAGAGAGAGAAAGAGAGAGAGAGAGAGAGAGAGAGAGAGAGAGAGAGAGAGAGAGAGAGAGAGAGAGAGAGAATGGGTGTGCCAGGGCCTCCAGCCACTACAAACGAACTCCAGACACATGCACCACCTTGTACATCTGGTTTTACATGTGTACTGGGGAATCGAACTCGGGTCCTTCTGCTTGGGAAGCAACTGCCTTAACCGCTAAGCCATCTCTCCAATGCTCAGCTTTAAATAGTAAGGAACTTGACATATGCAACAAATGGATGAGCCTTGAGGACATATTTTAAGAAAAATAAGTCATCATATAAAGATAATACTGCACGTAATCCACTTTTGTGAGGCAACTAGAGTACTCACATTTATAAAAGATCAATGGGTGTTAAGGGCTGGGGAAAGGGAGAAATAAGGAGGGTATCAGATTCAGAATCTCAGTTCTGAAAGAGGAAAAAACTCTAGAAATTTGGTTGCTGGGATGACAGGCATTTGTGTTAGACATATTTTAACACAATGTAAACTTTAAATGGCAAAGACAAAAAAAGATATGGAGATTTTCACTGACCATTTACTAAATATTAGTCAACTGTGTTGAGCAGCTGCCAAAAAAAAAAATGCTACCTCAGACTGCACTGAAGGGTCACAATGGGATGGCACACCTCAGGGCTCAGCTGCTCCGTCAGCCAGGTGCATCCATCTTTTTTTTTCCCCCCAGGTTTTTCCAGATAGGATCTCACTCTAGCCCAGGCTGAGTTAAAGGTGTGCACCATGCCTGGTCTGCATCCAACCTTCTGACACCGTGATGTGATGATGTCATCGACAATGTTCAAGAGCTACATAAAAACAAATCTCATAGTGTTTTTGGTAAGTTTACGATTGTACATTGGCCATTATTCTTGGCTATCCTTGGCTGCATCCAGTGGGCCACAGGCTGGACACAGCTGATAGGATCCTAGTGTTCAAGTCTAAGTACTATATTTTGAAAAAGAATAATAACATCCCAGACCAGATCCCAAGGTCACAGATTTGATTCAAGAGATCAAAAATCAAATCCGGAATGTGTCCTCAGGTGGCACTTAAAGAACTAAAAGAGCTGTTTGGTCCAGAAAATAGACTTAGGGGACATGAACCACTTCCAGGTACTTCAAGGAACAGTCCTCTGCCAAAGGGACTTTATCTGCATTATCCATGGACTGACTGGCCCAGAAGGCAGAACAGATTAATGGATAGTTATAAGAAGAGATTATCTCATTAAAAAGACACTTGGTAAATTGACGATCTTTGTCTGAGGAGTCATAAAAGCAGACCTTCTGTGGAAAATAACTAGTACTGAGTTGTAATTCTGTAGTTGATATTTTCAACTCCATCCTTCAGATGATATCACAGACAAGACATCCAGTACCCAAGGTCACACAAGTGGTAGATATTGACCATTATGCCCCTAACCACTAAGCATTTAGTAGCTACCAATGGATTCCAGATTTCTACACTAGGAAAAACGCTAAGCTAATGACCCTTTGAATTTCTGAGCTCTATCAGTAAGCAAATTAGAGGATGAAAGTAAATACAATACATAGAAAATAAAAGTGGAAAATGTGTGAATGTATTCACTACTAGACAATGAGGATTTATGCAACAGGCTATGCAAAAATAAAAAAGAATGCTTACGTAACAACCTACTGACAGAAAGCAAGGCAACATGAACACTGGCCATGCCTATCTAGAAAAAATGAAATAGTTAGAACACCAAGCTCTGCTGGGATGCAGGACTGGGCCATTCTGAGGGCCAGTTAAGCAAGCAGGAGTCCTATCTGGGAAGCCACGCAGAAGACACAAGAAGTTAGGCAAAAGAATAGGGACTGGAAATTCCCGAAAGTAAAAAGTTCCCCTAAGGTAACGTACGTAAGCCAATGTCATCAAAAGCAAGGACCAGGGTCAAGAAAATAACATCTGCACTCTGACAGAGCCAGGAAGCTGCTATGGGTATTAAGATTAGACGATAAGATGCAAAAACAGGCAGATGAAGGGGATAAAAGTACCTATTACAAGGGCCAGGCGTGGTGATGCACACCTTTAATTCCAGCACACGGAGGCAGAGGTAGGAGGATCACCGTGAGTTCGAGACCATCCAGAGACTACGTAGTGAATTCCAGGTCAGCCTGGGCTAGAGCGAGACCCTATCTTGAAAAAAGGGGGGGGGGAGTACCTATTACAAAGAAAGATGCCACTTATATGTTTATAAATGACTCTCAAAATAACTGTCTCATTTGATATTTACCTCAGCCAAATGTGACAGTGAGGAAGGCAGTGATAATACTGAGTGTGAAATATTCCTGCAGCTCCGAGGCCCAAGAGCAACACCCATTCTTTCCCCACTAACAGCTCAGCAAGGTGGTGCCACTTAAAGCCAGAGGCTCTAACTCCAATTCTAACCCTCATTAGGTATGTGCACGAAGCAAGTCATTTTGATTCTCAGCTCGGGTTCCTCTTACAGAATGATGACCACACATCTAGTAGTTGTAAGAATATGGTTGCCTCTGTCACCTCTCCTCTGTTAACCACTAAATGTGGTCTTAAACAAGTCACTTACCTTGTGAAGTACCAAGATCCCTGAACAGCAAAACGATACTGACAGTGATTCCTATCCTGGGTGATGTGTGAGGATTAAAGATTAGAAACAAAAAGCCATCACATGTTCGATGGATCTTACTAGACCAAAAAAGGCTCTGGAGTTTGAGCCTGTGTTTGACGCTTAGTTTTAAGGATGTATTATAGTTGTATGACTCTCAGCAAATGGCAATCTCTCTGAGTCTGTTTCTTCATATGATAAATGGGATAGTACCTAGACACAGAATGGCTGTGAAGAGCCAATGTACCCCTGGCATACAATAAGCACTCAGTGAGACAGTGTTTTTCCTTCTCAGCACCCCATACAGCTTTGCCAGCAATGATGGAAAAAGGCAGAGATCCAGAAGCAAACCAGCTCTATGGGGAGAAGAGGAGGCTCAAGTCCGGATCTAGGATGAGTCACCTGTACTGAGTGCCCCATCATCAGCCCTCGCCTCAGCACCAGATGGAGGGCATCCTCATCCCTTCTTGAGGAACGCTTCTCAGCAAAGGCCAGGAAAGTGCGGGTGGGAGGTACATAAAGCAAGGCTGGGATCCGGTAGGTGACGCCTCTCTGGTCTTCCTGCTGGAACAGAATGCTGGTATGGGAGCATGATGTCGCCTCTTCCATGATTTCTGCAAGGATAGGAAACAATGCAATGTGTATCCGTACCATATAAGTTCTCTGCCATGCTATTGCTGGAGGACACGGGAGACACAGATGTACTCAAATGCTTAGTCATATGAAGGGATCACTGGGTCCCAGCAGCACAAAGCAGGCAGTGTACACTGTCATTAGACAGGCTGTGAGAATCCAATGAGGCATATATCTGTCAAGTGTGCCTCTCTCCACAAAGAGCTTCTGCTCAGGGGCCAGGGCTATCACCAGCATGAGGTGAGTTTTAATGTCAGTTTCTTGGCTTGGGGTTTCTAGGATATAAACTCAAATCCATCTGAATGACTGTGTGGGGGTAACAATTCTCTAGGTTAATTTTCTCCCTATGCTGAAGGATAGAAGGTAATCTTCTCTGTCCTCCGTGTCAGTGGGAAGACCCATTCCACTTTACCAGAGGGTGTACAGCCAACCAAGGGTGTAGATTCTCAAGGGATGCAGTTTTGAGTGACCATCTGAGCTCCAGCTAGCAAACCCGTGCAGACCTGCAAGTTTGGCTGCTATCCAGAGCAAGCATATTAAAGCCCAAACTTTTAGGTGTGACCATCAAGCACCTAGCCAGGTGTTTCACTTCTCAGAGGCCCAAGAAGGGAATCAAGCCAGACAGACAAAAACAGGTTTAGGACTTTATGTTTCTTCAAATCATGTCATCCAAACCCTATCTTCCCAGCCCCCCCCCAAAAAAAAAAATCAAGCAATAAGAACTAGGCCTGTCTAGGCCCATAAGGTGATCACATTTATTCACTGAGGTTTTCTGGGTGTCTGCTTATATGGGGCCTGATCAGCAGGTGATGAGAAGACAAAAAGAACCGGAGGTTCCTGTTCTCAAGAATCCCACACCCAAGGAGGAAAACAGACCAGCATGCAAATATGATGTAATAAGTGTTATTACTGTAGGAAAGCAGAAAAGGGGCCTCGCCCCTGTCCAGAATAAGGGCTCAGAAAAGAGCTCCCGGAGAGGGAAATACCTGAACCAAGCGAACTGCATGTTCTGTGTGGAACATTCTTTTCCAGATAGCCACAAAGCTTCTCCTCTTCAGCTCTGTTCAAACACCATCCCATCACAACTTCCTTCGCTTTTCCACACTTTCATAAACTGTATGTATTCAATACGTGCTAAAAAATGAAGGCTCCACAAAGGGCAAGAGTATTCTTTTTTTTTTAATTTTTTTTATTATTATTATTTTTTTACTTTATTGTCCATAATGAGTTACAACATTTAGTGGGCAAACAATGAGTTGTTATCCCCAATTCCCCACTGCCCTCCCCTCCCCCCTCCACTGGATAACCTCCTCCATGGGTCGTCTGGATCAGTCCTTGTGACAGGGGACCATGGATAGCCTAGTATTCAGCCAGGTTCTCCTGGCCATGCCTCTGGA
>PVHP010009957.1:0-49655 GCA_004024765.1 Zapus hudsonius | reverse complement strand
GAAGAGAAATGCACTATACAAGTGATTTACAAAGAGGCTGCTAACAATAGAATGTAGCCAATTCAGAAATGTGTATCTACATTAACCTATACTGATCTCACTCTCCAATGCAGATTCTGTTTGTATTTTTCAGAAGGCAGAGAGAGAGAGCTATGGATCCTCCAACCCTAACAATGAACTGTGAGCTGATAGCTGACATCCTGGTCAGAGATGAGCCACACCAGATTTTCCATGAAGGATCCATATAGAACCCTGAAGAGAGTGGTGGGATAAGCAAGAGACCCACAACCACAGCCAGGCAGTCAACAAAGGATAAACCAGACAGACAACGATTTTCAACACAACCTAAAGCAGAAGTACAGAGGTCCCTAAGACCTCAACAATAAAGCAGCCTTAATACTCACCCACCATGACTCAGGGAACTGAGCAGAAGAAGGGGCGGAAAGACCGTAAGGGCTATGGTGGGGGAGAATTCCCAGAGACATTGATCCCCTCAGTAACAACATACAAAGGGGGGTGGAACCGGGTTGACTCCTAGGCTATCCATAACCCCCTACCCCATGGGCTGATCCAGACTACCCACAGAGAAGGATATCCAGCCGATTGGGAACAGGGAAGAGAGAAATTGGGGAAATGGGGATATCAACTCATTACTTGCTCACTCAATGTATCTAATTATAGATAATAAAGAAAGAATATTAACCAATAAATATATTTAAAATTTAAATAAATGAATAAAAGTGATACTGAAACCACAAAAAAAATACAGTGAAAATGATGCCTGGAGGAGTGTGAGGAAGCTGGGTGTGCTGGTACACCTGCACTTGGGAGGAGGAGTTCACATAACCAGTTTGATGCCAGCCTGGTTAATGTGAGACGCTGTCTCAAAAAAAAAAAAAAAAACTGGGAGAAGTATAGTGAGTTGGATGCAAACTCCTCTGTGTCCATGTTGCAATCACTGAGCTGTTTCAGGACTTGAAGCAAATCCTGCCCGACTCTCCTGTTCTGGGTCTGGTGTCACAGCTCACCTGCCACCAGGGTAACACACCTCTGAAGGACAGCAACGTGTGTGTTTTGTACAGCCTGGCTTCAGATAACAGGTGTTACCTTGATTCTCTTTCTTAAGGGATATTCCCATCAGCCTCACTATGCAGCCAGAAAATTCCCTCAGAAGGCATTCTCTGGTCTTGTCTGCAGAATCTCCAGTACACATTAGTGAGAGGAGTCCGCATCCTCTCCCTTCCTCCTCAGCTCATCTTCTACGTTCTGTGGTTTCTTCAAAACATCTTCGGAGCATCCATTCTCCTGAACTAAGTAACCAACTTCATCCCTCACTTGCCTGATTTTTGCCTTTTCCCAAATGCAGCTCTTCCTCACTCCTTGTTCTTTAACAGAATTTTCTTTTAATGAAAGCTTGAAACACTCATAATATGATACCTTTGCTTATATCTCCAGGAAATCTGTACTGGTTGGGGTGAAAGCACCTTCATGAGATGGTGATAAGAATGTGACCTGTAGAGTTTCAAACTGGGATTAGGTTTCAATTTGTGGAAATTGTGGAAGGTCTCCACATTTACTTTCCTCTTCTATTAATTTGAGATACAAATACCTCCTTACTAAGCTGTTGAAAAATTAAATTTGGAAATGCTTCCACAGCATCTTGTGGAAAGTCTTGAGTCTTACAAGACACTCAGTAACTGGTATCTAATGAATATTCACTATTTTAGAAAAATAGGGAGGAAAGAAATACATGTGGTCCCTCAGCAATCTAACATTTGTATATTAAGAGGTCTCTCATGTGCACACACACACACCAGTAGAAGTTATAAAAATACATCGTATGTTAGTTAACTTTCTTATTGCTGCATTAAAAACTTGACCAAAAGCAACTTAAGGAAGGAAGAGTTTCATTTTCCTTACAGTCCATCATTGCAGGGTAGGCATGGAAGCAGAGCTGGTCTCTCTGTGTCTGCAGGCAGGAAACAGGGCTGATCACACTGTATCCACAGTCAGGAAGCAGAGCTGGTCACGTGGTGGACACAGTCAGGAAGCAGAGACAATGAATGCTGATTCTCTGCTCACTTTTTCCTTTTTATTCAGTCTAGGACTCAGCTCATGACAAGAGCAGGTCCTCCCACCTCAACTAACAATGTAGAAAAATCCTTCATAGACATTCCTAGACATGTTTCCATGGTGATTCTAAATCCTGTTAGGTTGAGAAACAGAGATTAACCATCGCATATAGTTACTTTTCTTTTTTTATTATTTTTTAGTTACTTTTCAATTAGTGGGGATATATCAAGAATAGGCCCAGAGAGGAAGGTTGAAGAACTCAGGGAGAATTTTAAGAGTTGAATTTTCATGGGTAGAGTCAATTGTCATGTGATGCTAAAAGCCTACAAAGAGTTTCTTCTGCCATCCTGCTAATTTTCTCCCAGACTGTCCCCCCGCAGCAAAAATCACTGTATTAGCTGGGGTACTTGTGGGAGGGCTCTTCCACCTGATTCGAGCATCCCTTTCATTCCATCATTCATCCAACCATTTATTTAATATTCTCCAATTATTCTAACTTGAACACAAGGAGCCTATCTTTAAAATCAATTTAATTTAAACATCCCCCCCCCAACGTGATTTGCTCCATTTCCATCTGAAACAGAACTACACATCCACCCCAGAAAAGCGGGCCATGGGCGCTCTACTATGAGGCTGCCATTTCTGAATGATATAGTTCACTCTCCTCCTATCAATCCTTTCTGTCCATCCTGAGAACACATTCCAGCAGAAACATGGGCAAAAGCAGGAGAGGATTAGGATGGCATTGCATCCTGGGAAATGATAAGCTTTGGATGGGTGAAGGAATTAGAGAAAGACTGTCAGCAACCAACCCCCCCAATACCTCACATAACCCAGGGTTTGCATCACTAGCATGTCTGAATGTCACTGTGACTTGATCCTTATCTCTGAAATGACCAAGAATTTGTTTTTTTCCAGGTTTCCTTTGTGGGCAGTCAGTGAGCAGGTGGTTAGAGCCTGGCCCTGGAGCTGACCACCTGCACTTAAACCCCTGTTCTGTCACTACCTTAACCATGTTGAGAAGATAGGCCAGTTTCTTCCTTAACTTCATCTGTAAAATGAAACTGATTATGATATGCCCAATACCAGGATTGCTGGAGGCATGAATGAATTCATTCATCAAAGGGTTTAGATCGGACCATGCTGATTGGCCTCAGTCCTGGAAATTGATCAGAGGAAGGAGGGGGCATCAGAGCTCTCAACTCCCACTCTACCTTGTCCTTCCCAAGAATCCTGCCCTCTTTCTACCCACAATGCCCATGTTGCTGTCTAACTGCATGTGGGTCTCTGGGTGTTAGGAGGATAAAACAGGGTCAGAGGAGGAGTTCTTCATAGGCTTGCAGCATCACATGAAACCTAGTCTGGGCACTGCTCAGGGCAGTGTGCTCCAAGGCTGGACCAGTAAATGGAAGCCAAACTGGACTGAGGGAGCAGTGGTCACCATCAATGGGTGAGAAAGGACCAGGGGCTTCACACAGAGCCAAGAGAACACAAAGCTCAGTAAATATCATGCAAAACCACAAAGCTAAAGGAAAGAGACCTGACTTCGCAGAATTGAGATAAACCTACATTTGGGAAAAAATATCAAATTAGGTTCACAAAAATTCCTGTAAACATGTGTTGTAGTTAGTGTTGTAGTTAGCCTTTTCTCGTTGCTGTGCAGACAAGAACCCAACCAAAAGCAGCTTGTGGAGGAATGTGTTTATTTTGGATTACAGACTAGAGGGGAAGCTCCGTGATGGCGGGGGAAACAAGGTATGAGCAGAGGGGTGGACATCACCTCTGCCACAGCATTGCCAACAGTGGCAGGAAGGTGTGCCAAACACTGGCAAGGGAAAGCTGGTTATAAGCCCATAAGCCCGCCCCCAACAACACAGCTCCAACAAGGTTCCAATTCAAAAACTGCCATCAGCTGAGGATCAAGCATTCAAAACACATATGTTTGTGGAGGACGCCTGGATCAAACCATCACAACATGATTCTAAAAAAACTTGGGTTGGGGACAGGGAGGAGGGTATGTAATTCTGGATCATAAAGACAAAAATAAATAAATAAAAATAAGTTATTAAATAAATAAATCTGAGGAGTTAAGGGAAGATTTGAAAAGCTTCCTAGTAGAAAAGAAAGTATTAAAAACTGAGATTAGCTTCTATGAAGCTGGCACCACAAAACAGTGAGGCCAGATCTCAAGATCGGAGAGACACCACATGGGGACTCAGTACTTTTGATTAGTGCACAAAGTTTTTCCTTGCCCAGGAAAACAACCTGCATGTACATATAAACACTTAGCAAGTTCACTGTCCTCATTCCCTCCATAAAAAGGTTACTTGCAACCAACCCCCCATCTTTTGACAAGACAGTCAAAAGAGATGGAAATGAAACCAGCACAGGAGCACAGCAGGGTCCATGAACTGGAAGGGTTGGTGGTGGTGTTTGTTGTTGTTATAGAATACAAAATACCAAGTTTCCTTGTTTATTTGTTCAAAGTAATTATTTTTTGTTTAGAACAATAGCCAATGAAGCAAATGTTGTCAAAATTCTACTTCAGGAAAATTATTTTAAATAATAAAAAGCAACGCTGCACAGAGACACCAGAATCTTCAGGTCCTGAATATATAAAGCCCATTTAATTTATTTTTTTAAATCAAGTGTGTGTATGGTGTGTGTGTACATACAGACCACACACACCACACACCAGAGAGAGAGAGAGAGAGAGAGAGAGAGAGAGAGAGAGAGAGAGAGAGAGAGAGAGAGAGAACAAGAGAGAGAAGGGGCAGGGTCTCTTCTTTATTCACTGCTGGGTTTCTAGGCTAGTCTTTGAGCTTCTGTCTTTCCTGTCTCTGATTCCCATCTCGCTGTAGACATGCTAGGATTACTGACAAGCTACAGTGTCAGGCTTTTTTACATGGGTGTTTGGGATTCGCACTCCGGTACTCACCCTTGTCCTGCAAGAGCTTTGTCCACTGACTGAGCCATCTCCTCACTGCCTAAAGCCCATTTTAAACATCTTAGATCATTTTGAAAGAACTAGAAATTAATAAAAATAGAGGCAGATATTAACCTGCAGAAGACTCTTTATGCTGTCTTTCAACCAGTAATTATTAATGTTCCTTGTAATTATACTTCAAAAACAGTACATGCACTTCACTTTCAATTACATAAGATTATACAAAAGTGAGCAGGAAAATCATAGAAAATATTTGCTGGAGGAGGAGGGAGCCTGGGCGATGGGTTATCTGGCCTTTGTAGTTTTCATTTCCTCCCAAATTTTATCCCTTCATCTAAGAAATATTATAGCAAATAAATACATTGATGATGATAAAAGTGATATTAAATCAACATAGGTGATCAGATACATGTCATATGATACATTCATGTAAAGTATATCCTAAAAATAGTTGTAAAGGTTAATGCAATGGCTTTAGTGACAGTTACTTCTCTGTTAAGGACAGTGAAGAGTACTGGGATCTTCTCCTTGCTTTTTCTGTCTTTCAAATGTTTGGTGATGTGTGTGTGCTATTTCTATAGTGGAAATTAAACAATAATAAAGTAAAATAAATCCAGAGGCTCTGGCCCAGCTGGGGAGAGCAGGGTAGAACAATGTTCTGGCTTTAGAGTTTTGGGGAACATTCAAGGAATTTCTGGGTACCCTCTGCCTGGTCCACACTTATCTCTGACAGCCA
The DNA here is from genome assembly GCA_004024765.1 of Zapus hudsonius. NCBI lineage: Eukaryota > Metazoa > Chordata > Mammalia > Rodentia > Dipodidae > Zapus > Zapus hudsonius. The sequence continues at coordinate 43,899 of PVHP010009957.1, read as the reverse complement.
TGGGATCTATGTAATGCTCCTGAGATTGCCTTCATGTATGTGTATGGGGACCACAGAGAGAATCTGATGTATACTAATACACACAAGCATTCATCTATAAAAATCCAGACATCCAAATTAAAGCTAAACTCTCTCCCTTTCTCTGGTCCCACTCCTGGACTCAATCTAGAGATTTGCTTGGTGATGGTGCATTGCAGATATAAATATGCCTTATTCTACCTCATAGTAAAGTCCTGACTCATTCAGATCTTCTCCCTACACTTATTTGTATACCTGTTCCTACCTGTTCCTATAGAATTTATAATGCCCATGTTCACGTGTCCCCATAAATGATACTTAATTTGCGTGATCTCACGGGTAGCTTTCTTTGACCATTCGTGTAACTGTATTTTTATGACCAGAGAGATGGGAAAAATGGTGGCATTTTTTTAATTAAAAAATTTTGACTTTAGGCATTCCACAGCCAGTGGCAACCTTCATTATTATAAAAATTAAAGTTAATGTGTGTTCCATGTATATTTCAAGTATTCTCAGTGGAGAGACTAATGAGAGAGAAGGTATATTAGTCAGGATTCTCTAGAGAAAACAGAATTGACAGAATGGATTGTAGTAAAAGAGAATTTATTGGGGTACCTTACGACAGTCCAACAATAGCATCTGCAGGCCCACAGGTGAAGGAGCCAGTAGCTGTTCAGTCCATGTGGCTGGATGCCTCAGCAGTCCCAATCCAGCCCAGAAGGCCTGATGGCTCCCTGGGGAGCGGCTGCTCTTTAGTCCACTATGTGAGGCCAAGGAAACTGGGTTCCGATGTCCAGGAAGGGTAGGAAAGCAGGATGCGAGTACAAATCACGAACAAGCACCAGCAGCCAACAAGCAGGGAGGCCAGGAGAGAATTTCTTCCCCTTTATATAGTCTTAAGGCGGGGTCTTGCAACCCTTCCCCAGACTTAACTGCTTCCTGAGTCTCTGGAATTTCCTTCCTGCACTGCCCACATAGGAAAGGATGTTTACTTCTAGCTTCTTTGAGCCCCCTACTAAAAGGCTGCCTTCCTATAAACATCCTGAGAAACCTACCCAAGATAATTAAAAAGATCAAGTTGACAACAAAACCTAATCATCACAGAAGGCATACGTGTTTTTAAATTTAAAAATATTGCCCTTTAGTGCTTCCCCTGGAAATCCTATTACTAGCAACTGGAAGAAAACCCAGTTATCTGATTTACTGGGTATAATGGGTTGAATGTATGTCTCCCATAGACTGTGGTGTTTTTCTTAAACATTTATTTATTTACCTATTTATTTGCAAGCAGAGAGAAACAGAGAGAAGAAAGACAGAGAGAATGGGTGCACCAGGGTCTCTAGCCACTGCAAACAACTCCAGATACATGTGCCACTCTGTGCATCTATCTGGCTTTGGGTGGGTACTGGGGAATCAAACCTGGGTTGTTAGGCTTTGCAGGCAAGCATCTGAGCCATCTCTCTAGCCCCCAACTCAGCTGTTTTATTAAAGCTTATAACTTAGCTCTCCAGACGCCTGCCTGAAGGAGGTATCACTGGAGGTGGATCTTGGGATCCAGCCTAAAGGTGTGTTTGCAGACAAATCTGAATTCCAGCCCCAAAGTCTGCAGAGAGGTGTGAGCTCTGGTGAGGTCTCTGCTCCTTGTAGCTATTTATTTATTTATTTATTTATTTAGTTAGTTAGTTAGTTAGTTAGTTAGTTAGTTAGTTAGTTCGGTGTTTGGTGCCTGGTGGTTCTCTCTCTCTCTCAATATCTCTCTCTCTCTCTCTCTCTCTCTCTCTCTCTCTCTCTCTCTCTTTCTCTCCTTGGATTTAGGAATGGGGGCCAGCTTCTTCTGTCATCTATCGAATTTCCCCTAGATCTGTAAGCTTGAAATAAATCTATTCCTCCCTAAACTGTGCCTGGTTTGGATGTTCATCCCAGCAATGTGAAACTCTCTACTAAATTGGGTTTTGGCAGCCTTGTTCCAGCATATGAAGAAATATTGCATTTTTACCTTAACTTGCATTTACCTGATTACCAATGAGATTGTGCCTAGATTTTTGGTCCCTTTTATTTTAGTCCTTCTCACTCTGCCATGGCCATCTTGACCGCTGTCACCCAAGTTGCATTCTCCTAATTGTCCTTACTCAGCTCTACAGTGGAAGTGAGTAAAATACAGAGAAGATATAAAGAAATAGAAGCAAGTTTGAAATCCCAGGCACATAAACTGCAGCATCTTCGATTGTAAACGTTAACGATATTGCCACCATTAAGGACATGCCCACTGTACTGCACTGGGCAACATCCAACCTTCACATTAATAAGAATGCAAATTCTTTTGAAAAGGAAAGAGAGAATGCTGAAAGAGATGTCCACCTTCTAAGATCTAAAATTGGTATACAGAGGATGTACAGCTATAGTCCAAGGCCAGGCTTTCCCCAGCTAATAAAACTTGCTGGCACTGTTTATGTGGTACTGATTTTGTAAGAATGAAAAATTCACAATATTCGGGATCATGCATTACACCATAGTTCCAGAGAGTCCCTGAGGCTAAACAATGGGAAACAGGATTGAAGTTTCTTAAAGGAGGCCCTGTGAGGGCATTATAAATGTATAACTTGTATTTTAATGGAGACCCCAGGATTTTGAAGATGCCAGCAATGTGAGATGATGGCTAAATAAACTGTGGGCTCAGGGCAGATCCTCTTCAGGAGAGATGCTATGGGAAGCATAGCTGGAAGGGTAGAACTACCCAAGCCTTTTGTAACTCAAGGGATTTCTCCATGAGTCACAGATACTGGGCAGGGAGCAACAGGATCTGATGTTTGCCCTGCTAGGTTTTGCTCCTTCTTTGGTCCAATCTTTCCATGTTATGTCCCATTACTCCATTTTGAAATAGGAACATTAACTTTATTTCACTATATGTTGGAAGTGTGTAACTTGTATTTTGATTTTACAGGGCTCACAGCTAAATGACTTATTTGAGACTTTGGACTTCTGAAATGTGTTGACACTGGTTAAAAACTCTGGGGACTTTCAAGTTGGACTAAATACATTTCACATCACAAAGGCTGGTCATGAGCTTTTGGGGATCAGGCACAGAATTTAGGCATTTGAATGTTTAATGCCTCTCTTAGAATTATGTGTTCAAATACTTAATTCCCAATTGGTGTCATCATCTGGGACAGTTGTGGAACTTTTATGAGGTGGAGCCTTACTGTGTCACTGGAGTTGGGTCTTAAGGTTTTATAACCTGTCCCCCCTTCTGGACGTTCTTCCTGCTGAAGTGAAGATGTGACACTGGCTCTCCTCCCCTTTCATGCTTTCCCTGCCATGATGACTTCTCCTCAAAACTATAAGCCAGAAATAGACCCTGTCTTTCCTTAAAGTTACTGATATACCACCCCACTACATCTTGCTATCATGAGGAAGAGCCATGAGGTGCATCCTGTCTGTGTGAACTCTTTTCATGTTTGAAACCTAATAGTTCTAGTCCAAGGATGAAATTATGCACAGATGAGTAACTACCAATGATAACACACTGTCCTTGTAGATGGTCTCCACCCTCCAAGAAGACACTTTGGGATTAGGAAGTAAATGGTTCCCACATGTTCTCCTGGCTTGAACACCCACATATTTTGCTCACAGAACTTTGAAGCATGAAAGCTCAGCCTCGGTTCAGCCTCTGGCTCAGCCCGGCTCATGAGATCCATGGGCCAAGTAGATGGCTTTCCTCATGATTTCAGTACTATTTTCTCATTCTTTTTATGTTGTTGGATGAATCTTGGTCTTTCCCCAAAATCTGTTCATTCTTTTGAAAGACTGAAAACAAAACACTGAACTTGGCAGGAAGGCCCAAGAGCCCTGCCCCACCTTTAGAAAGTAGCTACATGGCTGTAATCCTCACATTCCCATCAGGTCATTAGGGTATACATTATGGGACAGGATTCCAAGTGAGTCTGCATACTAAGTGTCCATAGTGATAAAGCAAGGATGTAATAGCACCTCTACTGACTCCATGCCCAGGCCAAAGAATGCAGTATATGCAAAACATTTAAAATAATGTCTGATGGGTATGAACTTGAGTTTCTGCTTCTACAAAGTGAGAGAACAAAATGGAACCATTTTAGTTCATAGGAACCTTCACTCATGTTCTGAGACTGCATGTCACAAAATAGAGACATATTTTCAGTTTCATAAACTCTCTTCCCTGTCATATCCTTGTGACTGGGTTCTAGTATTCTCAGGTTGCCCATTGAGTCACTTGAGGAAGCAGCCTCACAGGTGGTAAAGAAAGGTGTGCCTGATGGGATCAGCAAAACAGGGGTTGGTTTTGATATAGACTGGAAAGAATAGGGGTGATGAAGAAGGGCCAGGTGTTAGGAGGTTGAAAAGAGTATGGAATATGGGGACACAAATCCTAGGAGAGGGCTTCAAGTAGTGGCACAGAAAGGTGCTAGGAAAACCAGCAGGCCTAAATTCTGAATGGCTTTATAAATTCCATGTGAAGACTTTGGATGTAATCTGTTAGGAACTGAAGCCAACAGATGTCTTTGAGCACAGCATGGACTTTCCAGGATAATAAATCTGGAGTCAAGGGCTAGAGTCACTGGAGTGGGAGGACTAGAGGCAGTGAGGCCATTGGGGAGTGGGCAAGAGAGATGAAAACCGAGTTTCTAGCAGGGGCAACACAGATGAGGAGTTGAAGTAAAACTAGGAAGCTATTCTCCAGGTACGTGTGGTGAGATTTGGGATTTGAAAATTGATTGCTTGTAGGATGAGGGAGAAAGGTCAGAGTAATCGTGAGTAAGTTTGAAGGGAGTTGCAACTGTGATGGGGCAGGTTTCAGATATCATGGGACACTCTATAAATACTTTTGTTACCTACTTGCACTGGGCATATTACTGACTAGTAAAGATCATATGGTAAGCCAGATAAGAGGGACTATCTTTGTGCAGCAGAAGTTCTAGTGAAGGGCAGATGAGGTAGAGAATAAGGATATGAACCAGGTAATCAACTGTCACAGTATATGCAGAGAAACAACGAGGGTCATAGGAAAAAAGTAAGTGGATAAAAATAAAAATTCAAGTTTGGTTTTCTCAAGAGATACAAAAAAATGGTATATAAGTATTTGGGCAATAAAATAGGAAATTTATGGCCTGAGGCCATAGCTCAGTTGGTAAAGTGCTGACCTCAATCTCTCCCCAGAACCCATGGTGACAAGTGATGGTAATCCAGCACTGGAGAGGTAGTGAAAAAGATGTCCTGGGCCAACCAGTCAAGCCTAATCGGAGAGCTTCAGGCCAATGAGAGACCCTGTATTTAAAAGGTGGATTGTGCCTGAGGAACAGTACTGAAGGCTGTCTTCTGGCCTCTATAAGCATGAACACCTCTTCACATGTGTGCACCCACACACACACAAACTCATGCACGTGCAAAAAGCAACACGGTATTGCAACATGACTCAGCATAAAAAGTAGATATTCATAAGTCATACTGATGTAAATAAATGATTTTATTAATAAACCAATTACAGAAAATAGATAAATCTCTCATATAGAACATACCTAATAATTTAGGTAAATGCTCTCTCCTCAAAGATATGGACCTAAAAAGTGTGGGCAGCACTCAGATACACCATCAAAATATAGCATCTAGAAAGGAGTAAGAAGCAACCTGATGGTGAGCAATCAACAAATAGTAACCAGCTATGTGTCCAGGTAAACATAGTCCATGATCAATTCTCTCGGTAGGATGTACCCTTGACATGATGTGATGATAATGGCACTTGTCATTGTGGTCTTTCTCCAAAAATTCATAACTTCAGTCTAATAATGAGAAAATCACTTCCTAAATCTTAATGGAAGGGCATTCTACAAAATCTCCAGTCTTTCTCCTTACAACAGGGAAGGTCACCCAAAAACAAAGAAACTGAGAAGCTCTCCTAACCCTGAGGAGTCAAAGGAGACAGGATGATAGTTTAATTTGGTGTCCTGTGTGCGATCTTGAGAGAGAAATGGACTGGGTGACAGTGGAGGAAATACAAAGTATGGACCTGAATGTAACAAATTGCTTCATTCATTCATATGTGTACCATGTGAGTGTAAGGTGTTAACAGCAGGAGAAATTAAGTGGGAATCAATCTTTGATGAAGATTTCTTTCCTGTATGTTACAGTGTGTTTCAGTGTAGAAAACACATTTCCTTTGAAAGTAGAGAGTTTCCCCTACATTACTTTTGGGAATGTGCAAGGGTGCGGGGGAGCTCAACAGTTCATTAAAAACCCATGCCAGGGTAGCTAAATTGTCTCAGACAAACCATGGCTAAGAAGGAATGTGGTATAGGAGCTCTCCGACTTCTTGTTTAACTGTAAGCATTATTTTAAGAAATAGGAAAGTGTCTGGCAATTATATTTAAGGTTAAATTCACTCAACAGAATCAAACTTTAGACCAAAAATGACAAAATAAACTTAGCATTCAGTTATCTACTCTCAGATAACCCCAACATCTTTTACACAGAACTCATTTTTTTTTCATTTTTGGCTGCAACTTTTTCTTCATCATTATGCTTGGCTTTGAATAAGGTTGCAATTAGCTTACAGCAGAAGATAGTGGGAATGCCAAAATGCTCCTCCCCCCAAGAATACTGTAAGGTCACTGAAAAATGAAACCTTTCCAGGGGCAGCAACAAGAGAAATGACCTTACCTTCTGAGAATCCTGGCATCACTCCTTCTCATCATTCACACAGTGGAGAAAGCATCTGGAAAGAGACCATCCAAGCCCACGTTCATCCATCAGAACCACTCTCTTCACAACACATCAGCACACTGCAGGGTCTGGGAAAAGACTCACTGAATTCTCATCCAAACTCTCAGCTGAGAAGATTGTGTGACCTTGAGATAGGTCACTTATCTTTTCTTTAACTCATTCCCTCAAATATGAAAAGTGTACTTTTTTTTAAAAAAGGAGATAACAGCAAAACGTGGGCTGACAGCTATAATGGAAGAACTCATACAAGGCCTGACCCCTCACTGGGAAAGACATTAAATGTTAGGCATACTATAAAACAAGATATCTGTTTGAAGCACTGGAAAATAACTAAAATCCACAGAATTTTCAGGGTGAAAGTGGCAGTGAGAAGGGAAATACAATGAAATGAGCAGGGCCTTCCTACTACCTTTTTATATCCCTAAAAATGTAGATGTATTGAGGTATACATGATGTACACTGAAAGGCATAGATATTAAATGTAACTTTGATGAGCTTTGAAAAATGCACTAACTGTGTATCATCACAGTGAAGATACAGGACCTTTTTCCCATCCAGGAAAACCCCCTGTGCAACTGTGTTATTTCCAGTCAACATACACTATCCAGACAGCAGAATGGATCCACGGGCACTGTCCTAACTAGCAGGAAAAACAGGTGGTATTTCCATTAGCCTCACTTGGATTTGCCTGTTAGAGCTCATCACACAGATGAAATGGATCTGTTACTGTGTAATAGGCCTAACTGGTTTCTACTACTGGGTATATTGTTTGTGATGAGATTCGGCCATATTTGAAGATGCATCAGAAATTCACTCTTTTGGGTGACACTTTGTGTGATCTGAGAGTCTGTTACCAGAGAATATGCCAGTAAGATCACGATGTCATCTCATAAAGAACTCCTTTGTTATATAACAGCATTCGTTGTCTCGAAATCTATTGTTCTCTTATTATTACAGCTTCATGAACTTTATTAGGCTTACACTTTACAAAGTAAGGTTGTTTCTATCTTTTGACTCTCATTTTTAAAGTATGTCTCTACATACAATGTGAATTTCTTTTTGCCTTTCATCCAATCTGAAAATGTATATCTTTTTAAAAATTTGTTTATTTTATTTTATTTATTTGAGAGAGTGTAAGAAAGAGAAGGAGGCAGACAGAGAGAGAGAGAGAGAGAGAGAGAGAGAGAGAGAGAATGGCCATGCCAGGGCCTCCAGATACTGCAAACGAACTCCAGACGTATGCATTATTTTGTGTATCTGGCTTTCCGTGGGTACTGTGGAAATTGAACTGGAGTTCTGCTTTTCAGGCAAATGCCTTAACCATTAAGCCATCTCTCCAGCCCTGAAAACGTGTGTTTTTTAATAGGAATTTTGATTCATTTATAATTTAGTGTACTTAAAAATATGGTTTGACTTTAATCTATCATCTTGCTAATTTTTTCCCCTATTTGTTCTTTGTAGTTTCTGGTCCTTATTTCACAAATATGTTTTTTCCTACTTTTGCTTATCTTTTCCATGGATTATTTCTATGTCAATATACATTTTTAATAGTTGCTGTCAGGTTTATATTAAGTGTTATAAGTTGGATCTCAAAGTTCCCCTGTTGGCTGATGTGTTTCCAGTGTAGCGAGGTTCTGATATGATTGGATCATGAGGGTTCTGACCTCCTCAACGAACAGTCCACTGAAGGATTCAGATTTGATGGCGTTAGTGAAGAAAGGAGAAACTTTAGGAGGTGTGCTGGAATCAGAGGAAATGAGCTTTGGGGCATGTGCTAGAAAGACATCGTCCCTCTCCTGGTATCCACAGCTGAGTGGCTCTTCCACATGCTGCTGACATAATTTTCTGCCTGACCAGGGTACAGATGTCACAATACCTAGTAACCATCGACCAAAACCTCTGAAACTTTAAACCAAAACAAATCTTGCTATGCCTTTATTTCATTGTCTAAGGTATTTTAACAGAAAGCTGACTAACACAATAAGTTTCAATAACTTTTCAGTTTAACTTGAGTCACTATTATATAAGAATAAACTATAATATAATTTCATTTATATTTCTATCTTGACCTTTATGCTATTATCTCAAGTATTTTATTTTTATGTCTCATTAAAAGTATGTATTTTGATTTCTTAAACAATGGTAAAAACAAAGGAGAACTATATAACTGCCTTAATACCCTGGCTATTCTTTCATTGCTGAAGATCAGAATTCTTGTGTGAAAACATTTCTTTTATGTTGCAGATTATGTATTGTGATTTTTTAAAAGTATTATTGCAAAATGCTTCTTTTTGTAGTTCTAATTTTCCAATTATTTCTATTGAAACAGGGCCCTGCTTTCCTTCCCAATAATTAAACTGAGGTTAATGATAGACAAACCAGCAATCTTGTTAGTCAGATGGCACTAATAAGAGGCCAGTAAACATGTTAAATCCAAGTATTAATTTTTATTTTTTAATATTTCATTTAATTTTTATTGTGGAATTTCTTCATCATAATCATTCTGTGAACAAGTGTTATCTATCCTTCCAAATACCAGCCACCTGCATTTCTTCTCTTGCCTGTGGCAATGGTAGAGTGCTGAGTGATGGTCAAGCGATGAGCACCTCTGTTTCTCAGTCTCACCTGGAGAGCTTTCCATATTTGACCCTTAAGTATGATATTGGGTGTGAGCTTCTGCTAAATGCATTTCATCAGGTAAAAGAAGTTCCATTTTGCTTTTAATTTGCTGGGACTTTTCTTGCTATTGTGAATAAGTTAAGACTTTACCCATGATCTTTTTAGCATCTCTAGTCTCCACTAATATCCACAGCAAGAGACTTTGTGTGTGCATTGTTTATTTGTCTTTGTGTGTATGTGTGTGGGTGTGTCACACACACAAAGTACACAGTGTGGTATGTGACGTGTGTGTGTGTGCATAGTTTATGCCCATGTGTGTGTAGATGTGTCTCCCCATGTACACACCTGCCAAGGCCAAAGGAGACCATCAGGTTCCTTTATTGCTTCTTGAGAAAGAAACTCTTGCTGAATGTGGAGCTGCTATTTCCAGCCAGACTGGCTGAATGGAGAGTCCCAGTGATTAATCCTCCTGTCTCAGCTTTCAACAGGACAGGTTACAGGCATGGGTGGCAATATCCTGCCTTTTGATGTGAAGCTGGTGGTCAAACTAGGTCTGTCTTGGGCCCTCTCAGACCCTCCTGCTTGTGGGGCAAGCACTCTTGCCTACTGAGCCATTCTCAAGTATCCAATGTTTGTTTTTTCATAGTAGTTAGCAAAATCTCTTATGAAAAGCATGTCATCCTAAATCACGGGTCAATCTATCCCATTTACAAAAAAAATAGGAAATTGAATCACTGTTTTAATAAGCAGACACTCCATCATTACCAAGAGCATCTCATTCCAAAAATGTAAATTTTATTTTTACATTTGAAATTCAGTTAATGAATTTCAGCAACACTAAAAGAAAACAGAAAGATCAGGATTATCTCACAAAATGCTGGTGCAGCATATACTCATTTAACACATGAGATATACAAACTATGTACACTAAAAGCTATAAAAAAGAAAGGCCGAAGACATTGAGAGCCATAGACCCACTTCTATCAACAAGACATGAGATGATGGCTGACATCCTGGCAAAAGAAGAACCACCCCTAACATATCATATAGGGCCCAAAAGAAACCTATGAGAAAGTGGCAAGATAAACAGGAGACCAATCACCACAGCAAGTCCACAGAAAGGTCAATGAAGACAGACACCCAACACAACCCAACGCAGAAGTCCAAAGATAGACGATCTCAACAATAAAGCAGACTTAAAACTCACCCACCATGACTCAGGGAACTGAGTGGAAGAGGGGGCGGAAAGAATGTAAGAGCCATGGTGGGTGAGAATATCCAAAGTCATTGCCCCCCTCAGCAATAATGCACAAAGGAGAAAAAAACTGGCTACCTCTTGTGAAATTCATAACCCCCTACCCCATAGACTGATCCAGTATGCCCACCGAGGAGAGCACCCAGTGGGTTGGGGACAGAGAAGAAGGAAATGGGGGTACCACCATAAGATTTGCTCATACAATGTATCTAATTATTGACAAATAATTAGACTAATTATTGACAGTAAAAAGTTAATAAAAAGGTGGTACAAGAAGCCCTGCTCCACCCACCCTGTAAAATAAATAAATAAATAAATAAATAAATAAATAAATAAATGCTATGTCCACTGATTAAATGAGTCAATGTCATAAAATGTCAATTTGTATAAATTGACCTGTAGATTTAAATATATAATATATAAATCAAAATCTCACTGTTTGGGCTAGTCATTGAAAATGGCTTATTAAAATATGTAGAAAATTTCAGTTGCCTAAGGTAATTCAAATAGAGCAAGAAAACTAAACAATATACAATTTGGTGTGTGATCTTAAGAGTTTCTGATGGCAGGAAGCTGAGCAGATGGTTCACTGGGCAAAGTATTTGAAGTATAAGCACTAGGATCTAAGTTTGAGTCCCCAACACCAAAGCTAGGCATGGTTGTGCGTGTGTATAGACCCAGAGGTGGAGAGCTGGAGCTGGGAGGACCCCCAGGATTTGCTGACGAGCTGCTCTAGCTGAATCAGTGAACTCCAGTTTCATGAGAGACTCCGTCTCAAAAAATAAGGTAGAGAGAAACTAAGAAAGACACGTGACAACATCTGGTCTCCACACACATGCATGCCTGCACATGCTCCTGTACACATATGAGCATTTGCATATGCACACAAATTCATGCACACACATTACATATATATGTATATATACGCAGAAAATTATAAAGGGCAATGTATTATTGGCACAAATATAGACAATCAGTCAATAAAATTGCTTAGTGATTGCAGCATCCAGTAAAACACAAACATTATGAACTTGATTTATGACAAGCATAGCATAATACTCATTGGTGGTGCCCAGTAAAGCAGACCTATTTGATCAGACACCCGTATGGAAAATCATCAAAACTTGGCCCTTTTTTCCTTCACCATAATTCAATCCAGATAAGTTGTGGATAAACCAGTTAATCAGAGAGGACTAATAGGCAAAGACTTCTTGAATAAAGCACCAAGAAGTACTATTTATAAAGTACATAAAGCTGCAGATCTTCCTGTCTTTACCTATCCAGCTCTGGGATTACAGGCGTGCATTGCCATACCTGGCTTTTACATGTTTGGGGATCCAAACTCAGGTCTTCATGTTGCATGTCAACTACTTCACCTATGGAACCATCTCCCAGCTACATTAAATTTGCTCAACATTAAATTTAAGAATTTATGTTTATTATAAAACAGCATTAAGAACATAAGAAGACAAGCCTGGTTGGGAGATATTTTTGCAGTACATATATTTGAAAACAACTTGTATCCACATATCCAGAATGCAAAAGTCAGACATGCAAAAGTCAGAGAGAGAGAGAGAGAGAGAGAGAGAGAGAGAGAGAGAGAGAGTGAGAGCAAGAGCGAGAGATTCAAAAAAACAGAAACAGTGTGTAAATGTTTGAATAGACATTTCCAGGGGAAGATATTGGAAAAGCCAATAAGTGTGTGACAAAATTTGTACCACTAGGCATCAAGGAAATTCAAATTAAAATCACTACAAGATACAAGTGCACATCTGCTGGAATTGTTACAATGCCAGAGTGTCTGTAATGAAAAAGGAAGAAACGTCTTAGTGCTGGTGATGGTGTGGAACAATTGGAATTCTAACACGTCTAATGGGAATGTAAATCACAGCCATTTGGCAATAGCTAGCAATGCTGCATAGTTGACCCAGAAATCCTCCTCCTAGGAATCAGCCCAACAGAAATCCATGCTATTCGTTAACTTAAAGACATGTATAGAAATATTCATTCACAGAGGCATTGCTTATAAAGAGCTAGAGAACTGGAAATGGCTCAATGTTTAATAGCAAGATGCATAAATAGATGTAATATATTTATGCTGCTGGATAGATGGGCTGCTCCTATATGGAATGTGGGGTTTATAAAAACAACTGAGTGATTTGAAAATAAAAGAGTTACTGTTTATGCCATTCATAAGGAAATCTATAGAAATAGAAATGGAAATGTTAGTTACCTTTAGACAGTAAGTAATGACAGGAAGAGCCATAAGGAGGCCCATAGGGTACTGAGAATATGAAAGGATTCTCCTTTTCCATGGTCTATTCACTGGATAAAAATTCATTGAGCTGCACATTTTAAAAAATATTTCTATTTTTTTGCTACCAGAGAGAGGAGAGAATGAACATGTCAGGGTCTCTAGCTGCTGCCAACGAGCTCCAGATGCGTGCACCCTTTTGTGCATCTGGCTTAACATAGCTACTGGGGAATCAAACCCAGGTCATTAGGCTTTGCAGGTAAACACCTTAACCAGTGAGCCATCGCTCCAGCCCTAGGTGCACCCTTTTGATTTTTGCATTTCTGTGTATGTTACAGTTCATTAAAAAAAAAACTTTTAAAAACCCACAATACTAGGTACCAGTTGATGCAATGTTAAAATTTTAAAAATAGGGCTGGAGAGATGGCTCACTGGTTAAGGCACTTGCCTGCAAAGCCTAACAACCTGAGTTAGACTCCCCAGTACTCACATAAAGCCAGATGCACAAAGTGGTGCATGCATCTGGGAGCTTCTTTGCAGTGGCTGGAAGCCCTGGTGCAACCATTCTCTCTCTCTCTCTCTCTCTCTCTCTCTCTCTCTCTCTCTCTCTCTCTCTCTCTCTCTGCTTGCAAATAAATAAAAAAATATTTTTTACTGTGTAAAAAATATAGATACTATTTGTTAAGTTTTTGGAGACATTAATATTCTTATGTAATACCAGTAACAGTACAAATTCATACAACTTTTGAAATAACATTCTGTAATAAGAAGAAATCAAGTTCTTTTAAAAATATTTATAAAAAAATTTATTACTTGCACATGGGTGTGCATGATATTTCTGTGTGTATACATGGTTGTGTATGGGAACACTAGGGCCCTTTTATTCTGCAGAGGCTTGTGCCACTGTTTGCATCCAACCCAGGTGGGTGGCTTGGGAATTGAACCAGAGCCAGCAGGCTTTGCAAGCAAGCGTGTTAACCACTGGGGTATCTTCCCAGTCCCTGGAGATCAAGTTCTATTTGGGCTCCACTATATCTACTGCTGATAAGGAAGCTTATGCAAATTTATCCCAAGGAGGAGATGAGAATGGGAAGCTGTCAGTCCCTGTGAGGAAAAAGCTTGATATAGGAAGATGTAAATAATTGCTTTATTTATAACATAGAAAATTGAAAACCTACAAAACTAATAAAAGCATATGCTTCAATAAATGATGTGTTTAATGGCATGTGATGCTATATTATATAGATTATTAAAAAGATGATTATGATGCTTATATGAGTTGGCTCATAGAAACCCATATAAGACATATGGTTGAATGAATGAATCTTCTGTCAACACAGTGCATGCTTAGAATATAATATTACGTGAAAGACAAAAAAGTTCTAAAACTGTACCCACATAGAGTTATGTGCGAATATATGAAATCAGGTATAGAAATCCCCAGATATGAAAAAAAAAAGGTAAAGATCATGGGAAAAGATGACGACATTGAAGCCAGCAAGACAACACCGTCAATTTTCAACCCAACCTAAAGCAGAAGTACAGAGGCCCCTAAGACCTCAACAATAAAGCAGCCTTAATACTCACCCACCATGACTCAGGGGACTGAGCAGAAGAGGGGGTGTAAAGATTGTAAGAGCCATAGTGGAGGAGAATGTCCCGAGACATGGCCCCCCTCAGTAACAACATTCAAAGGCGGGTGGAACCAGGCTGACTCCTAGGCTATCCATAATCCCCTACCCATGGACTGACTCAGACTGCCCACAGAGGAGGATATCCAGCTGATTGGGGACAGGGTAGAGGGAAATTGGGGAACTGGGGACATCAGCTCATTATTTGCTCATACAATGTATCTAATTATGGATAATAAGAGAAAAAAGAATTAGAAGACAGGAAAGTAAAAAAAAAGATGACAACATTGAGAATCTAGACAAAAATTCTTTTTTCTCTCTGTCATTTATTACTACTAAAATAGTTCTTTTGTAGTATATCAAAATGTAAAAAAAAAATCAAGTGGCAATCAAGAGTGAGAGCTCCAGTTGTCAGGGAGTTATTGTCAAGCCTTTTAATTTAATAGCTGTATATTAAAGAAAATAGAATCGTAAATATGCTAGAAAATAACGGACCCTTCAGTAACAACACACTAGGGCCGGCAGAACCAGGCTGACTCCTAGGCAATCCGTGATTCCCTGTCCCATGGACTAATCCAGATGGCCCATGGGGGAGGATATCCAGCTGATTGGGGATGGGGAAGAGGGACATTGGGGAACTGGGGATAACAACTCATTGTTTACCCATTAAATAATGTAACTCATTATGGACAATAAAAAAAGGAGTTTTGGTGAACGCAAAAGGGTAAATGGGTCTCATAACACTATTTAGTGGGTTGCTGGCAGTCGTTGGGAACACACTGTTATTTTGACTATAATTAAATGGATTAAAAAATTGGACAGTTTAGTAACAATTCTTAACTATAAAAACAAAGCAAAACTATCAGCAAAGGGATAGCTTGGCCAGAGATCGAGCATGAACTTGAAAATTCACCTATACATAATATAAGTAATACATAGATCAGCCCACTTATTTTTATGACTGGCTGCATTGTGTTTATACTAAGACTTTCTGCATTCTTAATAATTTTTTGCTCTGTATGCAGCATATATGTTGTTTAAAGGGCCTCTGACAAGAAGTGATCTACCACTGAGCACTTGGAGCCCCAGCTAAGTTTTATTCTTCAAACTCAAATGCTAAACATTATTTCAGGAGTCAACAACAAATTGAGTATTACTTGTTTGGTTTATAGATATTAAAAACAAAGTATCAAAACCCCAGGGCCAGCTCCTCCCTGTCTAAATTGTGTTTAATGGAAATACATTAAGAACATCATCTTAATTTAGAGCAGCAATTATGCTTTGCAGGATTAAAAAGGAATTGGGGGGGGATCCGTTAGAAAAGCAGTAGACACGCTGGAAAGAAGGCTTGAAGCATTTTAAAGGATGATTAAAATTGAGATTTCCACGCTCTGTGCCAATGGTCACTAAGGGAGGAGGGCGGGCTCAGGGCATACAGTGGCTAGACAGACCATTAAATTGGTATTAAACACTTTTCCATATGAAGGAAGTGTCCTGCTGCCAAAAGCCAGGAGCTGAGGGATCAGTTTGCATGCAAAAGCTGCTGTGAGAGAGCTGGGTAAACTTGGAAAGATTAAGAGGTCACTGGGGTGAGGACCCAGGACGCTGAGCATGTCTGGCCGAACTTCCTTGCAGACTTGGGGAACTTGGCACCAAGCAGCAAGGCGAAGGTCCTATATAAACACACAACCCCGCTGACGATTTTTTTCCATAGAATTAACTCAACCAGAAATATATTACAAAAATAGAACAAAGCTGGATTCCATCAGTTTTCACGGCACCAACCCATAAAGGATTTCTTGTACCTTGTCCAAAGGAAAGTGGGGGAATGACAGCTCAGGGCCAGCCTGCTCAGCGGTGGTTTCCTCAGCTGACCACCGGCTGACCTCTTCCAGAGCTGTGCTGCAACAAAGACCCCATTGAGTGAAACGCAGCCCATATGGGGCAGGAGGGTCTCCCAGACTGACTTCCTCCACTGGAATCCTCAAAGCGATTCATTTGTAAAACCTTCCTAATAAGTACCACGTGGATGCCTGGATACCCCTGAGATCTCTGTAAGGATTTCCTTGCGGTGCTCAGACCTTGACCTTCTTAACTAACCCTAGCTCGAAAGCAGCCGCATCAGGCTGGAAAAACAACCTTGGGCTGTCTGCAATAAGGAATGTTCTAAACATTTGGAAGACTTTTAAACACTGGTCCCCAACCTCCATCACATTTCCCATTTCTGGAAAGTGCATTATGTTTAGTGCAAAAGTGTAGCTTTGGAGTCAGACAGTCTTGGACCTGCCCGTCGATTAAAGCAAGTTATATCAACTCTTCTGATCTCTTCTTTATTAGAGATGAGGAATACTACCTGTTTGTTAAGAGAATTAAATGATTCAGAAGTCTGGCATCTAACACAGGCTCCTTCTCTCCTCCCTCATAGAATCTGTCCCACATTTAACCAGTGTCCAGTGTATCTCATAAGACTAGAAAAGTTGCAGGGACATGAA
Organism: Zapus hudsonius; assembly: GCA_004024765.1. NCBI lineage: Eukaryota > Metazoa > Chordata > Mammalia > Rodentia > Dipodidae > Zapus > Zapus hudsonius. Next base: position 26,880 of record PVHP010009957.1, on the reverse strand, counting down.
CGATGGTATGAGGGTGTGGCTAAGACAGCCATGCAGAATTAAGTTCTGTAAACTATCAAAAACAAGCTATACGGTCAACTTCAGCCTCACTTTAAATTCTTTAAGCATTCAGGCTGGTTGAAAAGAGAGACAAACTCAGAAAAATTAAAAAGCCAAAGTGAAACTAATGCTGAAAAAGAGAGACCCAAAGGGTCATAAAATGAATGACTTCCACTCCAAACTTCGTGTTCACATTGAACTCTACCTGTTGTCTTCCCACAAAAGACAGTATGGTTTTATAGCCACGTGAAATCCTGGCTGCCTCCACAGCCAGCACAGAGGGAGACAAAGTGTGAGTTAAAAAGCAAGCGTACAGGCCAATGTAGAGACGTGCTGAGGTAGGGAAGCCCTGTCTGTGTTAAACAGGTTTCCTCATTTACCATAGCCGTACATGTGGCAAATCCTAGGGCTTACAAAGACCAGTCAAACATCTGGCTCCAGCCTGAGGTGCTGGGAGATAAATAGTTTGTAAAGCCTCTGGACGTTACCAGAATAAATTTGGAGCTAATGACAAGAGTCTGAGTCGGTGTTTTCTTTGTTTTGAAACACCAGCAGGTGATGAGATGATTCCAACAGTAATTGGCAAATGAACAGCAGAGAAACAAAGAGAACATTTGGGGCAGTCAGAAGGACTCAAGAAGAGCCAAACTCATCAGGGCAGGAGCAAAGGTCTCTCAGCCATATCTGGGTCAGAATTTTGAGAGTTCCATGGGAGAATGCTTTGGGAGTTCATAGGGAAGTGAATTTGATGGCATTTGTGGTTCGTTGTAAATGTGCACTGCAATGAACTCTTCGGTCCCACTGTTTCTCCAGCTCAACCCGCAGTGACGGTGCTGTCCTCACCTCAGCTCCTAGGATACCACCCTAATGCCAAGCACTTCATAACTGGCTTGAGTTAGTGTGAATAAGAAAGCAGGGACTTTCCTTGGGGCTGGGATCTGGAGACAGATCCTCAGACATCTCAACCTTGCACCGTGGCTATGAGAATGACCTTGTCCACAAAGCCCCCGAATATCCCCAAGAAGCAGGATCTCCCTGAGTGTATTATTATTTTTATTATTATTATTTATTGCTTTTTAACAAGAAGCTAGAAGTGGAGCAAGCCTAGATGTCCATCAACAAATGAACGGATAATCCAAATGTGATGCATATGCACAATGGGATTTTACAAAGCAATAAGTAAAATGAAATTATAAAATTTGTAGGAAAATGGAAGGATTTGGAAAGACCTGTATATATTAAGCAAGGTTACCCAAACTCAGAAAGCCCACAATGGGCATATTTTGGTCATGTGTGGATCTCAGCTTATAATATATTCATATGTATGTATATAAAGTGGTTAATATGGTAAAACATAAGCAAGAAAAATGACATAGGGTAAGAAGAATTGAGGTATAGAGCTAGGGAAAAGCCCACAGGACAAATGTGACATCTCACCAGAAAGGAGAGGGGAAATAGAGCCATGAGGGAGATGAGCTGATCAAACTAAAAGACAGTGTTTGAAAATGCCATCACGACACCTGAAACTTTACATGCAAATAAAATACAAAATTTAAAAGAAAATATGTGCAAACTCTCACAGCCTTGTTGTTTAGGAAGGCCAGGTTGTTTACATGCCACTGCTGCATACAATAGAGAAGGGACCCAGGCTTCCCTGGGCAGCTAACTAAGGTTGTCACTTAGGAGGGAGTATTCTTTTGGGTCTATTTTATCTGCCTTTTAATCCATCCAGGTGAATAAAGGTCTAACAAAAAGTGGCAATTAAACTAAATATAAATCAGTATTTTTGGGAACAGTGGTCAGTCATAAATATGCAGTTATGTGATTAATTTAATATATTAAATGAAAATGTGCTCCATGATGCCTCTAAGCCCCACACTAGACTTACACATTGGTGAAAATTTATCTCTTTGCTAAGGGTGTATAACACTAACAATAGTCTGTGAAAACATTTCTGTACTAACCATGAAACCTGCCTTTCCCCTCTTCTTTTCCTAAGACTCACCATAAAAATTTACCTTGGTTATAAATTGCTATTTAGTTTTTTGCCTTAAGTGGCCCAACATCCTTTGATTTAGTCTTTAGAAAAGCGCTTTTTTCTTTTTTATGTGCTTTAAAATTTTTCCTGTATTTACAAACCTATTTAGCCATTGCTGTGATTTGTGTGTTTTGGATCTGGAATGTTCTCTCTGCCCTGTAATGGCTCATGGATTAAATGTCTAGTCTCCATCTTATTGCTATGGTGAGGTGATGGAAACTTCAAATGATAAGGACTAGTGGCAGGTCTTTGATCACTTTTGAAGGGAACTAGAAGTCTGCCTTCTGCCATGCTCATCCACTCCATTGTGCGGACTCACTGCAGGAGCCTACAAACCATAGACTGAAACCTCTGAAACAGTGAGCTGAAAGAAACCTTTTTTTTCTTCATAAGATGATTATCTTGGGGGATTTGTTAAAGTGGCAGAAAGTTTACTGAAGCAATCATTTATTCCCAAACCTAAACTTATTCCATCTCTGAAATCACATGTTCTGAGATGCCACACCTGAATCATTGCCTTCTTGCTACTTCAGCCCTACTGAGCCCTCATTCCCAGTGTCTTGGCCCATGGGGCTTCATTCCATGCATTCTTCACCCCATTCTCACATCATTCACTTGTGGTGCAGCCAATATATCCTTGATTGGGTAGCTCACCTCTTGATGTGTTTGCCACAGTACTCATAATGTAGTTGCAGCTCTGACAGGACCACATCAGGGGCAGCCAGTCCCAAGGCCTCTTTCTACACACATATCTGCACAGCTTCATGGACTCCTTCTTGAGAATGTAATGCAGTCCTCCATGCCACACTCTTAAGTGCCCCCCCAACCATCTCTCACACCTCTTAGCATGGCTTCTCTACCTTAGCCAAGGTTTTGCTTTTCCTTGATCAATGTCCTCTCTCCAGCTCTTGTATTTCCACATCTCTCCAAACCCCTATCCTACCTCATCCACCTAAATGTGATAGACTCAAACTATTCCCTAAATTCATTTGTTAAAGCTCTAAACTTAAATGAGACTCTATCTGGGATGAGGCTTCTAAGGAGTTCTATCAGCACTGGCTGTCTTAGAAAAGGAAGGAACAGTAGTGGTTGGAGCATAGAGAGAAAAGGCCTTGTGAGGACATAGAGATAGTTGGGCCATGTGAGCACAGACAGACAATTGGGTCATGTGAGCACAGAGAGATAAGGTGGGTCACGTGAGGACATGGAGAAAGGATCAGTCATTGTGGTAGTTTGAATGGATGATCCCCCAATAGATTCAGAAGTTTATTAAAGGCTTTTTCCCAGCTGCCTGGCTGGAGGAGGTGTCATCTTGAGCAGATGCTAAAGTCCAGCCCTGAGGTGTTTCTGGGGAGGGTCTGGAATTCCAGCTGTACAACTGCAAAGAACAGTCTGAGCTCAAGCCTGGACTTCCTGTGGTTTGCAATTTGAGTGTGCTTGCTTGAGGTCTGGACTTTTTCCCTCTCTACTTGGACCTGTGAAAGGGGGCCAGCCTCTTTCACCATTATGAAACTTCTCTGGATCTATAACTTCAATAAATCCCTTCCTCCCTTAACTGTGCCTGGTTTGGAGGTTCATCCCAGAATCATGTGGCGGACTATGACAGTCATACAAAGCCATAGAGAAAATGTGGGTCATGTGAGGACATAGAGATAGGATGGGATCCTGTCAGAACATAAAGCTGGTTGTGTGAGGAAATATAGATAAGGAACGTCATGTGAGGACATAGAAACACGGGGGTCTCTTTAGGGCACAGAGACAAGGTGGTATGGCAGTTTGAATGTAAAGTGTCTTACATAGACTCATGTTAGAATCCTCATTCCTCAATTAGTGGTGCTGTTCGAGAAGGTTGCAGAACCTTTAGGAGGTGAAGCCTTGCTGGAGGAAATATGTCACTGGAGGCAGGCTTTGAGATGTTGTAGCCCAGCCCCATATTCTGCTATGCTAACAATGTGCTACCTCCTGTCTGCTGATATGACAATGTAATGCTAGCTGTCTGCTCTCTCCATGCATTTCCCCTATGACAGACTATCCTTTGGAACTATAAGCTGAAATAAACTCTTTCTTCCTCCAAGTAACTTCTGACCAGGTTTTTTTGTTGTTGTTGTTGATTTGTTTGTTATTGTTGTTTCTGGTTTTTGTTTTCCTGAGGTAGGGTTTGTAGCCCAGGCTGACCTCAAACTCAGCAAGCCTCCTACCTCTATCTCCCAAGTGCTGGGATTAAAGGTGTATGCCACCACTCCCAGGCATGACTGGGTAGTTTGTCCCAACAATGGGAACGTAACAGATACAGTAGGTCATTTAAGAACATAGACAAAGTAAGTCATGTGCAAACAGAGAGACATGGTGGGTCATGTGACAACATAGGTCATGTGAGGACAGAGAGACAAGGTGGGTCTCTTGCAGGCTAAGAGAGGGTGGATGGTATGAGTATGTAGACAAGGTGGAGCTTCTGAAAGCATAGAGTAAGGTGGGTTATATAAGGACTTAGAGAGAAAGAGAGAGATCCAGGAGAAACCAACCTTATTGAACTTGAATTTCTATCCTCCATAGGAAGATAAATGCCTGTAACTTGAGTCACTGAAGTCTGTGGTATTTTTATAGGAGCCTGAATAGACTAACATACTCATAGCAATGATTTTATCCTCACTTCACAGGAAAGATTGAGGTCTTTACGCAGGAGCCCATTCAACTTCCTTCCCTCCTGAGAAATGATTTGCTTCCACGCATTCTTCAACCTCTTTCTTTCTATTTGATAGAATGATTCGCTTTCCCTCTGTCTAAAGACAGATATGCTGGTGGTAGCTGGAGGAAAAATGAGAGGGTGTCAGGCCAGAAGCAAGGAAATCTGTTAGGTGGTTCCCATTTTATTTCTTCCAGGTTTATCCTGAAGAGCCCTGAGTGGTACCAGATGGGAGAGAGCACTTCTGAGATTTATGCAGGCACTCACCCTTCATGAGTTGTACAGATGCAGACTTTACTTACGTGATCTTGACAGTGTGTGTGTGAAGTTCTGCATCCTAGGTGTCATGTCTCAGCTGAGGCTCGGCCAGCTTCTGTAGCACTCTGTGTCCCCACCATAGTATCCCAGCCACAGTCCAAGCTGCAGCTCTGTGTCCCCTGTCATCTGAAAGATGGACTTCGCATCTCATACTCTCCAGAGATCTCCTGGACCCTCTGAAAAAGGTCACTCTTGTTTGCACCTTGAAAAGAATCTGAAATGTCTCCCTTTCCCCACAAATTCCTGTCATCTTCACTGTCTGCGATTCTCAAAACCTTTCCAGGGAACTCTAATTGGATGCCTCTCCATATTTTTATTTCTCATACCTGAGAGGAGGGCTCTGTCTTGTATCACATTATAAAGTCATTGCAGCATTATGTTTCTCCATGGTGAACACAGCAAGCTTAATGTCTTATTGGTCTTTGAATGCCCACTGTCCACTACAGAATTTGGTATATAAGTGAGTCTCTGCTAACATATAGTTCATGGATGAATGCATCATGCCTGTGTGATCCTCCTGAATGTACACTCTCTGTTCAGCTCCAGTAGGAAGAAACTGATTGTGGGTTTTGACATTCACCTTGACTCCAACATAAAGAAGTGCATGCCCCATGGAGTAGTTATTGAATAAGTTTAGTTCTTCACATAGCAATGGCAAGCAAGTTGAGCTGCTTTTGAAATAAGAAATTTTCTTGCCTCTCCAATTCAGATGCATAGCCTTGAAAACAAAATTTATTATGATAGGCATAATGAGCTTGATTTTTAGTAAGACATTTATAGCTGTTGGTCTCTGTAACATTCATATTTCTTCATCTGGCTTACAGTGATCTCATTCCATATCAAGTGTCTGTGGCTTTTCCTAGTAGCAAGGTAAGTTTTTCTCATTTGGAAGTCCTTCTCCTTTCCTTGGTTAATTAAAGTCATATCAGCTTTGCTGAATCCTGAGGCCCTGCCTATCTCCAAGGATTTGTTATAAATCTCACCAATGAGGAAGGTCTTCTGTTTGAACTCTGTGACTCGTTACCTAGGCTGTCCTACTTCTGAAGCTTATCATTTTACAAACATATGGTCTTATCAGAACCCTTAGGCATGTGTGAGTTATAGCATTGTTGGTTGCATGGACAACCTCAAGGAACACTTTATCTTTACTCCTTAGAATGATGTCCATCCTAGAAAATTTTCAAGGTTTCATATTTTTAAAACTCCTCTTCAGAAGTAAACTCCTATGTCCCATCTATCTCTTGGGTGTTCCATCAAGAGAATCATTTGTTTTCGTTGCTACTTAGGATTATTGGCCTTTTTCAGACCATCCTAATTGCTCTGTCTAACTTTGCCTTTCTCTAATGCTTCATATCTTTCAGGACTATCTGTTGATCAAGTTCAGATGACTCAACTGTTTTCAGTCCTACTTTGTTGACACAAACTATTTCCCTCAAAGCTATTCATAAAAATGTTGGAGACAAAGAGCTGGGTCATCTAGTCCACTGCATAGAACAACCTAGTGCCCACCCTGCACATGTGCACTGGAAATCTGAAAACAATATTGGATTCAAGAAGACAGTGGATGGGCCCGAAATCATCAAAGCAGCAAGCCACCAAGAGATGACTAATTCTGTCCCTTGATTCCATTCTCAAGTATTCACCTTGCTTCCTTCCCATTCTCAGTCCAGGCCCAGGTTTGGTCTCCACTCCCCACCACCACCACCACCACCACCACACGTCAGTGCCTGTGTGCCTGAGCATGCTGTATCTGTAGCCCTGGTTCTAACTTCACAGGTCCTCAAATATCTGCACTCAGCCTTGCTTCTACTTGATAAAGTATGTTCCTCATCCACACCTAAGCTTTGAGCAACATGTTCAGCCTGCTATATTCCTTTGGGATCCTCCTCTCCCCTCCCACACTAATAGGAAGGCTGTAACCTCCTCCCTCTCTTTTCTAGTCCAATAGCTGGTTCCCATCTTACTCCAGCCTCAGAGCAGCAAAACCTATACCTGGATGGTCCCTGGGATCCATCATATCAGGAGCTTTTGAAAATGAAAGGAAAAACAGATAGAAAAACAATGATGGGTAAAAATGCATAGACAGATGCATAGGAAGATATCATAAAAGATAGATGGTTGGCATATAAACACATAGAAAATATATAAATAGAAGATAGATGATAGTTGATTAAAATAGATGTAGATAATAGATGAGAGAGTAATTTTTATAAGTCTCTTCAGTGAATGTCAGGCTTTTGTAGTAGAATAGTTTGAATCTTAAATTAATAAATTTGCTTCTGTTTTTAGGATTATCTCAAAATATTTTTTCAAGTGAAATATGTGATTTGTGTTGTATATATATATATATATATATATATATATATGTATATATATATATATTTCCACTTTCATCAGAATAAACATCTGTAATATCTTGTATGTGCATGCTGAAGTGTTAGTCTTTTTTTAAAAAATATTTTATTTATTTATTTTCAAGCAGAGAGATACATAGAGAGAGAGAGAGGAGAGAGAGAGAGAGAGAGAGAGAGAGAAAGAGCACACTAGGGCCACCACCTTGTGGGTCTGGCTTATGTGGGTCCTGGGGAATTGAACCCAGGGCCTTAGGCACTGGAGGCAAGTGCCTTAACTGCTGAGCCATCTCTCCAGCCCGTGTTAGTCTTTTCTTACTCTGACAGATGACCTGTAATTGCCCTATTTTCTTTCTAAAATTATCATTACCTTAGAGTGATAGTGGGAAATCCAACTTAATGTGAAAATTTTATTCCTTCCTACTTGCTTCTTCTAATTTCACTTACAACTTGAAAATATTTTGGTACTCTAAAAATTTTGTCAGCTCTGAACCCGAGGCCTGCTTTCAATCAAATTGTATAAAATATAAATGCTAGGTTTTTCTTTCCAAAAGCTCTACTGTATCTTCAGTTGTGTCCCTGTTTTTATTCCTAAAGTTACTAATTGTGTATTTTTCATTTCAAGGCACAGTTTTAACTATTTTATTATTATTTTCACAAAGCAATTATCAATGTTCTATTTGTATTTTTGATTTTAATAATTTTCATTTTATGTCGTTTCTTTCTTGTCCTCTTTCATGGGTGTTACTCTGCTATTTTTCTATTTTCTAACTTGAATTCATATTCAGTTTCTTTAGACTAGAAGTATATTTTCATCCATTATATGCTTATGTGTTTCTTTTCTTCCACCTATTCTCATTGCTCACATAGTATTAACTGTTTAGCTGCTGGCAAATGCATCAGTATCTTCATATCTAGAACCTTCTCATCATGGCTTCCCATTTTAACTGAGTCCTCTGAAATCTGGGAGTGAAAAGTTTTTTTTCTATTTTATTTAATTATCTCCTGTGTTTTCTGAGTTTTCTACTGCCTCCAGCAAATATTTTAAAGCTGTGCATTCATTTATGTTTGTGACCATCCTCTGTGAGTCCTTTACGGCTGGAATAACTCTTTACTCATATCAGAGAAATCGTAGATGGACATATTGAAGTGTCACAATCTTCCCTTTCTCCTCCAGAACACCAATAATTAGCATATTTTCTTCCTAAAATTATCACAACATTGGAGAAGTGGTGAGCACTGGGACTTATGTAGGTGGCAATTTGCTTTATTTCTGACTACATGCTTGAGTTCTGTTTTCTCTGGGTATTATCGTCTTCCATTTTCTTGAGTTGAATTTTTACCTATTCTCTTTTGTTTGGAAGAAAATGTCTCCTATCATATATTGGTATGTTGCTTCTCTTCCATCTCTCCTAGCATCTCATCAAGGTCTTTTGTTCACATCTATTTACCTTCTCATTTCAGCCTGCTATGATTAGGGTTCAACATCTGTTTAAATCCTTTACACATGCCCAGTTGTGAGATTTTCTTTCTGTACATTTTCAGAACAGCCTCTTCCTCTCCATGGTATACCAGATCCTGTTCTTCCTTCTGATGTTTCCTCAGCATCCTTGACGATTTCACCCTTCTTCTTCACCTTCAGACATGAAGGTGATATTGCTTCCAGACTGTTAGTGAGATTCCATTTGTCCCCCATCCACCACTTGGACACATGACTGTTTCCAGTTTACAGCCATTCTACCCCCAGATCTCTAGGACACCCTTCAAGGTTTTATAGCCAGGGTTGGGAGGTGGGTGCCGGGAAGTTTTTGCATTCATAATAAGCCAGGGTTTTGAATAGGAGCAGCTGATGGTGGTTTCCACTGACAGATCTCTCCAACAGCACTTTGTTTGATGGAACCAGCCTTCCCACATACACAGAGCTGAAGAGCCTCTCTGACTAGTTTCTGAGATGTTGGAGTCAAACACTGGAAGTAGGCAGTCCTGTACAAGAGCACTCTGCTTCTCTCACCCTAGGGAAAAAAGGTTTCTTTTCTGCTACTTTTTGATATGACCCTTGGTTTTGGATAAGGTAAAATGGATATTTTTGTCCATTTTACCTTATCCAAATATTTTTCTGTTTTAAAAAACAAAAGTGGATCTTAGTATGAAATAAAAATCAGAAAGCTATTCAGTTCATTCTCACATGTTTTATTGTCTGTGTTCAATTTCCCCCAATATCAGCAGGAAGTACTCAGTGCTAAATAAACCAGGCCCGGCTTGCCAAAGCTCTTTCTGAATCCTGGGTCCCTTTGTGTCCTCCTCATCTTTGTGTGGGCTACTCTTTTTCTGGATTCTTATTTTATAAAGACTGGATCTTTTACCTTATTTGTTTTCTGAATATTTTCTTCTGATCATCATTATCTCTTCATCTTTTCTCTTGAAAACAAAGGGAGAAACAGATAGACAAAAATAGGTAAAATGCATAGATACATGCATAGGCAGATATCAGATGAGATGGATGATTGGCAAAGATGATTTTGAAGAAATAAATGATAATGTTTTGTAACTCATTAATTTTTTTAAATTTTACAGACTAACAGATTGTAGCTGATATTGGTAGAACAGTTACCTTCTCATTGCTGAGACACAACACCCAGCCATAAATGCAGCTTTGGGGAGGAATGGCTTATTTCAGCTTTCAGTTTTGAGGGGAAGTTTCATCAAGGCAAGGACAGTGTGGCACAGGCAGGACTGCATGGTGTCACATCTTGTCATATTAGCTGGGAGGAAGTAGTCTAAGTGCCTCCCCCAGAGATGCACTTCCAGCACCAAGCTCTACTCCCCCAAAGCCCCACAACTTATTTCCCTTGCCAGGTATTGTGGTTCTAGCCTTTAATCCTAGTACCTGAAAGGTTAAGGTGGGAGAATCTCCATAAGTTCAAGGCCAACCTGGGTTACAGAGTGAGTTCCAGGTTAACTTGGAGGCCATGCTTCAAAATATATATATATATATATATATATATATATATGTATATATATACATGTTTCCCTGAGATATTCAGTATTATGTTGCACTATTTTGAATCATCTTTATATCTGTTCATGATTTCATGTGTGTTTGTCAGTGTTATTCCACATAAACCTAGTGACTATTTTCAACCACGGTCAATATGACCAGGCATGCTGTGCACATGCATTCTCGTTTTGATCTTTGAGAAATGGGTAACAGAAATGGTAGGAGGGTTCAGTTAGATGTAAATTTGTAAAATTCAGGATCCAATGACTGGTAGATTAAGAACTAGTTACTATCAATGGAATCACAGAAGTTGTGATCATTTTTCCCAGTATTTATTTTAATGTGTTCATCATGGTAATCCAAAGTTCCCTGAGGTATTGCTCTCATGCCGTGAGCTTCAAGCACTCTCTGGCTTGGCTTAGTATGTTTTCTGCACAAAACTGATTACTATCTCTATTTTATGGCATTTGGAGCCATATATCAGATATTTTCCTTACATCTGTTCAGAAGCTATTGTGACCATCAGTTCTGGCTGCCAGGATTGGTGGGTAACCGACTGAGAGCTGCCACATATTCCTAACTTAGACCCGTGCAGGTGGAGGTGTAATTGATCTTTTACTAGAATTGAGTAAATGTATGGACATTTACTTATTATTAAATTCAAACAAGAGGAGAAGGGAGAGGAGGGAGAAGAATGAGAAGACAAACCTTCCGATTTATATATTCAAAAACCACAGCAGCTCAATGGATATGCACAACTTATTGCCTTAACTCCAAAGTGGTACAATCTATTTCTTGTGAGCTGTCTTCCAACATTATTAAATGTAATAACACAACTTACTGGGTAGATGAATGTGAGTCACTTCTCCTTCCCATTATCTACAACTTGCATTCAAAAAAATTGCACTTCCAGCAGCTTAGATAAAATCATTTTTCTTCTCTATCTTTCTTTTTATTATTCTACTTTTGGAGACAATTATTTATATATTAGTCATAACTGCTTCATCATATAATGTAACATAATTGGCAACTCGTTGAAGACATGGGAATTGTCTCTTGTCTGCAGAGTTATAGTTCCTTATAATAAGAAACACATGTGTGGATTTTTTTAACGCTATGTCTAGACTTGGGATCTTTCCCAGGAGAGCTTCCAGGTGTTTATCTAAGCATAACAGACCAAATTACTACGTTTTAGAGGCTGGGAACTGGGAATGGCATAACAAAAGTATAAATGCAACTGGACAACCTCGTAATTCTAAAACGAATTTGGAAATTGGAGAACCTTGAATGAAATTAATATGCAGGAACTCTGCTTGTGAATTTAATATGAATTTCTATTTGTTAATCTTCAATTGATGTTATTGTTCTCAGTTCTCTTTTCACATTTGCTCTTCCTGACTCGATAAATGAAAATTCCCCTTTCTAACTTGGTGCAAATAATCACAGCAGGCCTGTGATCTCATCTCACAAAGCATTTAATATAATGAATTGCACCAAGTCAATGTTAAACTCAAAGTCACAATACTCACTTGGATCCTGATTCATGAAAAAAAACCATTATGAAAAACTGATTCACGAACTTCTCTCTTTTCCTTCTCGGATGAATTAAGTACAATTGTCAAGATTCTCAGAAGGTGACTTTCCTGTGTGTTTTGGTTTGAATGTAGAATGTCTAGCACAGGTTCCTGTGTTTGAACACTTGGAATCCAGCTGGTGGTGCTGTTCTGGAAGGCTGTGGAGCCTTTAGGAACTGAGGCATCTCTGCAGCAAATGGGTCTCTGTAGGGCAGGCTTTATGGGTTCTAGCCCAGCCTCATTTCCACTTCAAGTTCTGCTTCCTGATCCACCATCCGAGATGTCAGCAGGTCCTGCCTCAGACTCCGTGTAGTGAGCTTCTTCAGTGGCTGCATCTTTGCTGCCATGCTGGACTGATTCCACAAACTGTGAGCCACCAACTTCTCCTTCCTTGAGTTGTTTCTGTTACTACACTGTTGCATCCATCCATTGTCTCTTTTCTGTATATATTGTGTGCCTGCTGCTAGGGCCTAGAGTGTATTTGCCAGTTAACTTCATGCTGTGTTCTGCAAGTAGAGAGGACTTGAGCATCTTGGAAGGAAGAAGAGGAAGATAACCTTGTCCTTTTATGCATTCTCTTCTTGATAGTGTCATCTGTCACTTCAGTTAATTAATTTTAGACTCAGCGCTCCAAGAAGTTTCATCAAGTACCTTCAAAGGACTGTTGATTACAGGGTAAATGTCCCCTTGCCAGGGGCCCAAGTCCATCTGAATAAGGTTCTGCCCCCATGAGTCTGTATTCAGATAATTACAGTGCTTCCCTCCTTCCCAATACTAGTTTTATGACGTTCATCTGGTAAGGACAACAGTATGAATTCATAGTCTTGCCTCTTATCAAGGTTGATTCTCCAAGTATATGTCATACTATGGTCTTCAGACATCCCAGTTGCCTTGGCATTGAATAGACATCACACTAGCTCACCAGCTTGATGGTATTACTCTACGCCGGATGAACTACAGCTGGCCTGTGTGTCATATGCCCTAGGAAGATGCATGCAAGCCAGAGTGTGCGAGATGAAGCCTGTAAAAATGCAGGTGTTTGTCACCCCTGTGAGATTACTCAAAAGTACTCAAAGTTCCTCAAGCAAAACTGTTGGAGCCTCCTTCATGTTGCAACAGATCAGTGCAGATTGTTATGGTTTGGGATCCAAGCCATGCTCTGTTTTGTAGACTCATCTGTCTTCTATGCTCAGGCAGCCCTGGAGTTCAAGAAGTTACCCTATTAAATGTGAGACTAGTCCAACCTTTCCCTAAAAGGGTGCTTTTTGATTTTTTTCTTTTTGATATATTTATTATCCAAGATTAGATACATTGTATGAGCAAATCTTATGATGGTACCCCCCATTTCCCTCCTCCCTGTTCCCAATCCATTGGGAATCCTCCTTGGTAGGCATACTGGATTAGTCCATGGGGAGTGGGTTATGAATAGTACAAGAAGTAGCCAGGTTCCCACCCCCTTTGTGTTTTGTTGCTGAGGGGGGCAATGTCTCTGGATATTCTTCCCCACCATGGCCCTTACATTCTTTCCGCTCAGTTCCCTGAGTCATGGTGGATGAGTGTTAAGTCCGCTTTATTGTTGAGATCTTAAGTGTCTCTGGGTTTCTGCTTTGGGTTGTGTTGGGTATCATTGGTGTCTGTCTCCATTGACCTTTCCTGAGTTTTATGACTTGCTGTGGTGATAGGTCTCGTTTATCATGCCACTTCCTCATAGGTTTCATTTGGGTCCTACACAATAGGCCAGGTGTGGTTCATCTCCTGCCAGGATGTGAGCCATCATCTCATGGCTTGTTGATGGAGTTGGGTTGGCCACAGCTCCCTCACTGCCTTCTGAAAAATACAAACAGAATCTCTGTCAGAGAGTGTTATGGGTGTGTTTTACCAGCCCAAATGAGTGTGCATACCATGCTCTGCTAGTGTATAGAACTGGATGGTGTCATCATGGGCAAAGGAACTTATCTTGATTGATATGTGATGTCCTGCTGAGTCACAGAAAGTGTGTATATCTTTTCTACAACTCCACAAGCTCTCCTTCAGGATTTGATCAGGACTAATTCAGTTCATTGCATAGGCAACCTGACTTCCTTCTAGTGCATATTAGTCTTCTTATCCCAACTTTTTCTGGTGCTTTTGTGAAGTTTTTCCAACTTGACATTTTTATTACAGAATTTGACTGTTTTAACTCAAAGCACCATCATCTCCAAAGCTAGTGTGTGTGTGTGTGTGTGTGTGTGTGTGTGTGTGTGTGTGTGTGCTCGCGCACGTGCGCGCACGTATGCACGTGTTTGTGTGCATGCATTTTGATGTAAGGAACGCCACATTGTAAAATTACATTTCACAAGGACATTATCTGCCAATAATAATATCCAATATTTTTATTGGATTTTAGACAATAATGAACAATTATTTTAATGAGAGACAAATTGAACAAAAACCTGCAAGAGGTTTCAAGGTCTCCCTCGACTAGGCAGAAAACACTGGAAGTATTTCTTCTCTTGCTTTTTAAAGAGAGCTACTGATCTCTAATAACAATTACTACAGATCTTGCAACCACCAATTCCAGCCCTTCTACCATGTCTGCAATTTCTGCCTGAAAATAGAGCTGAAAAGTCAGTATTTCTGTCACTATTTCCCTTTGGTGACCTTGGGCTCCCTAGACTGATAGTCGTGTGGTTCACATAGGCCAACAGCTCTTCTGAGTCAAGCACTCGTCCCAAGAGCCTTCTCTATGTGAGAGTCCTATTGAAAGCAAGGAACCCATAAATATAGATAGATCTACTGCCAATAGATCACTGGCTAGTTTCCCCTCAAAATAAGCACCAGCTATTGTATTTGAACCAGATGTCTGATGCACTAATTGCTTTGGAAGGTGAAGGCATTAATAAATCCTTAAGTTCTCAACCAGCATTCCTATCAGCCACCTAGAGGCTTTGAAGAGTCCACTCACTTTCTGTTTGTCAAGGAGGGTCACTGGGGACAGAGATAAGGCATTAGCTCAGGTGGTGGTGCAGTGACTATCATCTAACTACCCTCCAGATTGGCACTCTTCCTGCTCGATCCACAGCACCTCTGAAGTGCTTGGAAACTATTCTATCACCCGAAGACCCTGCAAGAAGAAAGCAATCTGAAGTCCTGCTAGAAGGCCAGAAGCTTGGTGATCAGCTAGGAGTCATCTCCCTGTCACATGGTCCCATGCAGGACACATTTCTTTTACAAATCCCACCAGAATCTAAGCCCAAGCCTCTCTGCAATTTCCCCATTCATTCTCCCAGTATTGGAATATTTTCTAAGCTCAGTGAGTGAGAATTATGTTAGGGTCCATCCAATAGTCTGTATGCCAGTAATTTATAATTGGTGTTTGGTCACAAATATTTATTAATGAGAAAGCATAGGGTTGGAGAGATGGCTCAGCGGTTAAGGCACTTGCTTCCAGCGCCTAAGGCCTCAGGTTCAATTCCCCAGGTCCCACATAAGCCAGACCCACAAGGTAGTGGCCCTGGTGCTCTAGATAGATAGATAGATAGATAGATAGATAGATAGATAGATAGATAGATAGATAGATAGAGATAGAGATATCTGCTTGAAAATGAATAAATAAAATATTTTAAAAATAAAGCATACACTTGTAAAATGCATTCATTCATCTATACTGTGTAAGTGATAATTCTTACTATCTGAAGGAATTTTATATATTTAAGGTTTACAGTTCATAGTGGTGGATTTCAATCTATATTTTGAAAAGCTTAAATAGTTCCAAAGTTATGCAGTTGATGTTTTTCCAGATGTGAGACATAGTTGGATTATCACTTTGAAACCCATGAGGTAATTGACAGCTCATTTTGGGAATAGGAGATATATGTGCCCATTCTGCGTTTTGCTTATTTTTCTCCCGTGCATATTTCCTGGAGCAATTTTAAACCAACATGTCTTTCCAAACATTTTTAAAGCTACTTGTCCATATTTTGAGGTTAGCTTAGCTAAATTTTAAAAGTATAACCCAAAGACTATTAAACCAGGTGCACAGGAATTAAATGCACACAGATAAAGAGAGAGTATGGCTGAATTTCCACACCTCCCTCAGCTCGCCTTTCTAACCAAATGAGCTCTAATGTGGGCAATGACACCAACCCCTCTAATATTAGCAAAATTCATCGCTTCTTCCCACATCTCCGCAGACCACAGTTCTCTGTTCTGAGTTTCCCGAAAGCCCCAGGTTTTAAACATATTCTCTGCTAGAATTTACTTTTCCTAGAAAGCCACAGATATATTGAGAAAAATAGGGAAGGGTCATAAGATAAAAATAAGTTGTGAAAAAATCACTTATAGAAAATGTTTTCTCACCCTATTAATATTCAGTTAGGTGGTAAAGAGGTGTGGGTTTCTAAACAAGGGGGGGCTCTTGAGCTGAGGCCTGTGTTTGGAAGTTCTTAGGACACATTAAAGGAGAGGGGCTTTCTACTGGGAGTACCGTGAGTTATGAAGAGTGAAATCAGCAGGGTTAGGAAGTCCCACATGGGAAACCTCCCAGAGGAACCAGCTGTGTTTGTGAACATTCCATCCTCCTTACCCCATCCAATAATAATACAACACTGACTAGTTCTGATTTTTTTTCCCCCTGGAGAAGTCTTAAGTCCACTGCTCTGTTTCTCCATCACCCTTGCCTGTCAACTTTAATCTGTTCTGCTGCCATGACCTCCTAAGGGCCGCTCTGTGCCCCAAGTGCTCCCACCTACCTGCCAGCTCTGCCCCCACCATTCTGCCCCTGTTGACTGAGCTCTGTCCACACCCATCTTCTGTTAGTTCTCTGGAAAGCCATTCTTCTTCTAACACAGGGACTTTGTTTTGCTCCATCCATTTGGACCTTCCTGTCCCCTTCCTCAGTGCAACCTTCTTCATATAGTGCCCCAATACCATTTGTTTGTGAAGTGTCCCTCAAGCTCTTAGTGAAGTCAAGCCCCCATTATGGCATCACTGCACAATGCACAATGCACGTCAGGTGTCACAACTTTGCTGTGCCCCATATTTGAAAACAATAGTGAGCTGTGACTATAGCTGAGTGGTAGACCACCTGTCTAACATGTACAAAGACCAATCAAGAGACAGAAAGGGGTGGAGAGGAGGGCAAGGAGAGAGGAGAGAAAAGGAAAGCAGAAGAAGAAAGAAAAAGAAAGAAGAAAGTAAAGAAGGGAGGGAGGGAAAGTGGCATAGTCAGCCACACACGGCTGGGATGAATCTTCAAACCAGGCACAATTTGGGAGGAAACGATTTATTTAAGCTACAGATCCAGGGGAAGTCCCATAACAGTGAAAGAGGCTGGCCCCCTTTCACAGGTCCAAGCAGAGAGAGAGAAGCCATCACCAACACCACACACAGAACAGAAAACAGGCAGGGGCCCAGGGAGAGAAATTTCCTTCCTCTTTTATGTAGCCTTAGGGCAGTTTTACAACCCTTTCCCAGATTTATTGGCTTCCGTAGTCTCTGGAATTTCCTTCCTGCACTGCCTACACAGGAAAGGATGTTTATTTCTAGCTTCTTTGAGCTTCTTTACATCCTGCCCCCTACTGAGAGGCTGCCTTCCTGTAAACATCCTCAGAGACCCACCCAAGAGTTACTAAAAAGGTCAAGTTGACAACAAAACCTAACCATCACAGAAAGGAATACAGAAGATAAGGAGCCAATTCTGTATTTATTTGTGATTCTATTTCTAGTTCTGGGCATAACGGGAAGAGCACACTGGATACTCAGGGAGCAGAAGTTGTCAGGAGAAGGCACTATGCCTTCTCAACAGAAGACTGAAAGACTGAGGTTGTTTAAAATAAAAAGCAAAATTATGTAAAAGCTTTGTCTTCTGAGATTTGTTGTCAGTCATTTAAGAAAGTCTAAGAAGTAGACAAGTTTACAGATTGTATAAGAAACAGACTGGAAATTGTAGCTCAGTGGTTGACTCTTATCTAGCATGTTGTTACAAGGGCCTGGGTTCCATCCCCAGTCCTGCAGTCAGTCCTGTGTGTATGAGAGGAGGGAGGGGAAGAGAGAGGAGAGAAAGAAGAAAGCATAAATGAAAATTTTATAATAGAGTTGATAGGAAAAAGTCAAAACTATTGCTCTGAAATGTTTTATTAACAAATAAAAAGTCATTAAAACACAACTCTACTTCAAGAAGTTTGCAAAGGAGAAGTAAAATAAAGCTAAGGAAGTCAAAACAGGAATGGTACAAGCACAAGGAAAGAAATATTAAAAAAAGCTATTTGGAAGCTTGTAATTTGGGGCAAGCAAGTTTGTTGATCTCCATGATGATTTCCTAATAAAATATAATGGTGATCTACGTTGAAAGAATTCTAGGTAGCTCAAAAACTACCAATGAAGTGTTAGTTCCCACACCTCCTTCTGGTGTCTGGGTGCAGGGAGAATCCAGGACTGTTCCAGCTGACTAGCCACACAGCGCATGTTGACCTCTCCTTTGTGGGCAGGTTGTTGTATTAAGGGAACAGCTACATGCTTTGAACACCAGTTCAAAACTCTTTCCCTGACTAAATTGACCATACATTCTGATTTTCTATGAAATTTTTTTTCTAAAAATATTCTGAGTTTTCTAGAAGTCTGTAGATTCTAATAAATGGTGACCACGTAAATCTAATATGAGGTCATTGAACATTGAGACACTGATGAATGACGGTTCACAAGTTAAGGTGAGGTCGTGGTTACCGCACATTACCAAAATCAACATGTATACGCTGCTGAGGTACAAATGTGCTTTTGTAATAGCCAAAGCCATTAACACTCATGTAACATTGAGCTGAGAGATTACAGCCTTGGATCCAGAGAGACAGGAACATGAAACAATACCAACCAGGAACGATTGCTTGTGCTGTGTTACAAGATACCTCTGCCAGAGTTCAAGGTGTGAAAAGGAATCAGTGCATGTGAAACTTTCATGTCAAAATGACTGAATGTGATAATTTTGGAAAAAAAATATTTATTTTTAAAATATTTGCCAAGAGAGTCCCATTTGGTAAAAGATGCTTGACAATTTGTCCTTTGACTCATGAGATAAGCCAGACTCAAGACAGGGAAGTATGACTTACAATATATTCTCTCCAAGAACTCACTTAGCACTAGCCTGCTGAGTGCTTCTCTGAGTAGATTCCTTGCGATAAGATCATGTATGATGAGGTTTGCTGCAAAGAATGCAGCCCCACACTCTGAACTCAATGAAAGAATGCAACCCCAGACTCCAGACTCAATCAGTCAGCTCTTTCTGCTCTTCTCAGTGACGTGCTGGTAAATGTGCATTAACAAGCTTTCCAGAAGCACGCCTTCCTATATAGAATCTGCCAGTGCCCATGATGTAAATCCTCCAAATGTGCTTGACTTCCTTGGGAAGAAATGTGCACAATAAGCCAGCTCCCACACACCACCAATTCCAGGTACATTTTCACATGGGCAAAGGAGACAGGATTATCATAAAACCTGCTCTTGCTCCATAAATGTAGAATTTAGATAGCATCCGCTACTTAATGAAGATGAAACCAAACATCAGTGTGGCTATAAAAGTCAACACAGTAGTTTGAAAAGATAATATGAAGAAAAGAGTATCCATAAGCTAAAAGGTCATCAGATCTTTAAGTAATTAATGTGAAGAGAAATCGGTAGAATTCATTTTTAGAACTTTTGTGTATGTGTATGGTATGTGTGCACATGTGTGTACATATTCATATGCGCTTGTTTGTGTGCCTACAGAGGCCAGAGGTGGACACTGGGTGCTGTCCTCAGTCATTCTTCACCTTATTTTTCTAGGATAGGGTCTTTCAGTCAATGCTCACAGATATGCCTACATTAGCTATGCAGCCTGAAAGCCCTGGGGATCCTCCTGTTTCTGCCTTCCAGCACCATGGCTGGTGTTCACGTAGGTATTAGAAATTCAAACTCAGGTGCACATGCTTGAGTGACAAGCATTTTACCAACTGACCCCGATCTCTAGCCCCTGATTTTTATCATTTTAATGCAAGTAAATATACTGGAATCTTTTATTTGCACTGTTGAAAAATTGCAGAACATGTGAATTATTGACTTTGAACACACACACACACACATATATATATACATATATATATATATATATATATATAAATACATATATATGATGGGGAATCTTGGAGTAATATCAAAGCTTTGTATATGAATGTTTCAAACATTAAAGTACATTGAATTAATTTTTTTCTTCAAGATCCATGCTTATTCACTGCTACAGTTTTTTCCCATATTACTTTTTTTTTTCCAGAAATGGAGAACAGCTAAGCCGTACTGGTACAAACCCTCACACTTGCACTGGTTTTCAGAATAACAACAGAGAAGAAGCGCAAGCTTTTCTGCATGTTCTCCAATTGAGAAAAAAATTACTGGTAAAAATCTGTATTACTTTCTGAATCTCTTTCAGTGAGTAAAGCAGAGGAGATTTTTGAGTCTTCTTGAGTTCCTGCTGTGACCACAAACCCCTGAGAGACCAAGAAGCTGCTGTGTGGGGGATGCCACACACCTTACAAAGGCATCTCATCACAGATGCTGGAAGCGCTTTCCAGCATGTTAGGATCTGTAACAAATGGTTTGCCTTACTGCTGTGGTCATTGAAGGGAAATTGGACAGACCCTATTAATTCTATAGGATTCAGTGGAAAGCAAAAATCTCCAATGAGCTTTTCCTGAGGGAAAAAGGAAAGTTTTCAATGTATTCCTCATATTTCATTTACATACTCATTCACCTTTAGACATGTTTCCTGTTCACATTTTTATTCACTTGGTGAATAGAGGGTCTTAACTGTATGCAGTACAAGAGACAAGACGAGGAGAAAGCTGGGAGCCAGAGGGACATAGTTCCTGCCTTCATGGGGCACCCCCCCCCCAGGAAGATGGCTCACAAGCAGCTGTGATGATGGTGACTAGTCAGAGAGAAATGCAGTGCACTGGGGCTCACTAGAAAAGGTATGCTTACATAAGCTGTAGGCAAAGAACGACATGTTTTCTTAAATCTCTCTTCAATGAGAACTTCCCAGTAAACTTAGACCAGTGTAAAATAGGCATTGGAGATTGCAGAGGGGCCCCTGTGAGTTCACAATGGCA
The DNA here is from genome assembly GCA_004024765.1 of Zapus hudsonius. Classification (NCBI taxonomy): domain Eukaryota; kingdom Metazoa; phylum Chordata; class Mammalia; order Rodentia; family Dipodidae; genus Zapus; species Zapus hudsonius. Next base: position 5,766 of record PVHP010009957.1, on the reverse strand, counting down.
GACGTTATATGCTACCTAAAAGGGATCGATGTAAATTCCCCCTCTTAATGAATTGGAACTCTGACCTTGACAATGGCCTCTGTGATGAGCGACTCTTCCTCTAGAGGGGTCATCACTGACCATCTGAAGGTTTTTACAAAACCTCCCTGCATAACTCAAATTGCCTAGAGGTTATTAAAATGATGTAGAAGAAAAAAGATTTGCGCAAAAAAAGACAAATTCTCCTAAAAACATTGTCATCAAATTGAGAAACAGCTAAATGAAGAAACTGATAAATAACATGGTTTTGTATTATCAACATTATGCTTTAATTAAAAAATAGAAATTCTGATTAGCAGAAAGAAAAAATAAGTAAAATCACCCTAATCTATTCTCAGAGCTAAGCCCTGTCTGCATTCTGCAGTGGGTCTCCAGACTGCTCATGGGTATTTGTTAAGGACTTATTTCATTGTAATGTCATAAGGAACATCTCTAAAAAGAAAGTTGATTAAAAGTTTTGTTCCCTATCATCCACAATCCTGAGCACCCTCTCCATCAAATGTATATATTTGGAGCTTACATCCGTAATCCCAGTACTCAGGAGGCTGAGTCAGAATGATTGTCATGAGTTCAAGTCTAGTCCGAGTTACATAGTGAATTTCAGGTGAAGCTGGGCTACCCATCAAGACTCTGTCTAAAAACATTCAAAAAGGATAACAAACACAAAGTGTTTGGCTCCAGACTGCTTCCCAGGTGTACAAATCTGTCCAAACTATTCACCTTTCTCCGCCACACTCACCTCACCTATAGAAAGAGCAGAAATTCATAACTGCATGATAAGGATATGATCCAATTCACAGTTTTAATTCATGGAAATTGCTTCAGACACACCATGGAAGAGTGCTCAGTAAGAGGTCACTGTATCAGTGGCTTTCAAACCATAGGTGTAACTCACACTAACATGCCCTGAGGTCCATTTAGGCATTGTAGCCAGTATTAAAAGGAAAGGATGAGAGGATGACAATAGAGATTTCACAAATCAATTAAAAAGAAAGGCAGTTGGATACGGTGACACCCTTCTGGCAAGTGTCACTAATGTGCTTCCGAGCGTGAGCACAGGCAGGCTTCGGGAAGCATGTTCTAGGTCATGCGTAGTTACCGTCCTGGGACTCACTTCTGCTCTTGCAACAACAGACAAAGGACACTTGGCTGTCTCATTCAGTAATCTATGCAATTTTAATGGCTGTGTTTACTTGCTGTGCTTGTTTACATGATGACAGCTCCTAGTATTTTGGCCCAATCAGATTTTTTTTTCCTCTCAGTATGAAAGAGTTCAAATTATTTTCAGATTCTATCATCTTTAAAAAGACAATTCATCAACTGAATTGCTACCCATGATTTAAACTGTGTGCTTTGGAAGATACTCTGTTTAAATAACTTTACAGATTAGAAAAAAATATTTATTATGTCATTTATTTTTCAATTATGACTCCAGGGACTCAAAATAAATATGACATTTAAGAAGAAAAAAAAATGTTTTGTGTAAAGTTTCGGTTTAGCTCTTCCACCTGGCACAGCTGAGAAAGAGCTCAGGATACAGTTGTTTGATGCCAGGACACATTGATTTATTGCAGACTCTCCAAGGAGACTTCATTGCTGTTTCTGCAATGCATATGTAAGTGAGGTTACAAAACAAGGTCAGCTTGGCGTCAGTGTTCCCCACCCTCTTGTTTCTTCCCTGATGTCTCTCTCTCTTTCTCCTTTGTGTATGCACTTATGTGCACATGTACATGCATGTGTTTGTGTATCTCTGTGCATATTGCACATGTGTACATACATATGTGAAGGTACATATGTGCACATGTGTGCGTTTGCATCTTGCAAGGCCACAGGACCAAATCTAGGAGAGCTACTGTGGTAGTTAAATTCCTGGGTCTTCAGGTTTGGTAGGAGCCCTTTGCAAATTCTCAATAACTCAGTAATTTGGGGTGCTATTGCTTGGTGGTAGAATGCCAGCCTAGCATGCATGGCGTTGTGGGCTTGAGCTGCAGCTTTGCAAAACAAATTCAATAATATTAAATTTAGGTGTTTTCTCTCCCTTACTAGGAATGACTCAAAGCCTTTTTGTCCTTCATAGCTCTTGCTTGTTAATAAGTGGGCAATCAGTATTTGTCAAGCTGAACTGACACTATTGTTCACAGTGATTTGCTTAACTTTGTTTCCTGGATTTCCACACAGTTATTAAACAGTGCCTTTCAGATGGGCTGAGATAAGGCCAGCGGAAAGCAGAAAAATGTCACATATTCATTGAGAAAGGCTTTCTGGAGTGGTACCATTCACTGTGTACTTCTGTTTCGGGCTGTTGTGTTAACTTCCCCTTGCTGAGGGTTTGTTTTGGTTTACTGCCTGGAGGAGAAAGAAGCTTCATGATGGTAGGGAAAGCATGGCAGAAGTGGAGGCTGGACATCACCTCTGCCACAGCACGTGGAGAAGAGCAGAAAGATAGTAAGCTGAGCCCACCTGCCCCAAAGTCCTCTGTGATGGTGAGGTTTTGTTGTCAACTTGAACTGTTTAGTAATCCACAGTAATCTTGGGTGTGTCTTTGAGATTGCCTACAGGAAGGATTAATTAAATGAGGAGGTCCCTCCTCCAGAATGAGCCCTTCCTCCAGAGTGAGCGGCCCTCTCAATAGGGGAAGGATAAGGAAGCTGGAGGGAAGGAAATCTCTCTCTCATTCCCCTGCCTGTTTGCTGGTGTGTGAGTATGTGTGTGTGTGTGTGTGTGTGTGTGTGTGTGTGTGTGTGTGTGTGTGGTATAGGTGATGGTTTCTCTCTCTTTCTGTTTGGACCTGTAAAAGGGACAGCCTTTTTGCCATTAGGAAACTTCCCCTGGATCTGTAGCTTCAATAAAAGCTTTCCTCCCATAACAGTGTCTGGTTTGGATGTTCATGCCAACAGCATGTGGCTGACAATGACATCCCCCAAACCTCCTCTGACATCTTTGTATAGTCCTGATATCGCTGAGTCATGGAGCTATTTCCCCACAGGCTCCTTTGAAATTCTAAGGTGGTTGGATAGTGGCAATGGATAGAAAGAATAGTCTTTGGTTTTTTTAAAAAATATTTTATTTATTTGCAAGCAGAAAGATACAGCGAAAGAGAATATATGGGCACACCAGAGCCTCCAGCCACTGCGAACGACCTCCAGATAAATGTGCCACTTTGTGCATCTGGCTTTACATGGGTACTGGGGAATCAATCTAATCTGGGTCATTAGGCTTTGCAGGCTAGCGCCTTAACCACCAAGCCATCTCTCCTGGATATTTTTTAAGTGACAAGAGTGTTTCTTTAAGTGGCAAGAAGACACTCAGGAAGAAGGCTGTCACTATACCTGAAGATAAGTAATATGTAATATTAACTGAGACATAAACAGCCAACAGCAGATCTGCTGATAAGTAAAATTTGTTTTTGTCTTTTTCCCATACAAAAAAAGATTGATGGTGTAGTCACTGCATAAACAAACTCTGTTGGGTTCAACTGACTTGCTATGTGGACTTTTTAAAAATCTTTTAGAAGAGAGATTGTGTGTGCATTGCTTTTAAGTACAGTCCAGTGCTGTTCTACATCTTGGTCCTCTGGCCTCTGAGCATCAAGGAGACAAGAAATTGAAGGAATCCGAGGGAAATGCTGGAGTGACTATGGAAAGGAGTGCAGTGACAGCAGCCAGGGACTGGAGCTGGCCCTGCCCTTGCCATGGGCTCTAGAGGTATCTCACGCTGCCTGCAGGTAGCCCAGCACTGGCATACATGATCAGCATGCTCCTTTGCTGCTCTCTCTGTCATTTCTTAGTCTTCTGGAAAGCCTAAGGTGGCACTTCCAGCTGACCTTCTGTAGAATTGACTCTTGGATACAGGTAGATGGCACCTGGGGTCAGGGGCACCAAGCACTGAGAAACCACATAAATCCTGTTGCTGCAGTGGGGTAGCTCTGGTTTGATTCCAGGCGGGTGGACAGAGTTATACAGTGGGTAACTATGGGAGCCAAGCCTGAATGTAGTCTTTCCCAGGACAGGGCAGAGTTTGCCTGGCTGGACAGAGCCTGGGAAGGAAAGACAAGGGGAAATATAATAGCAGTAGCCAATTACCAAAGTAAAACATACACTTCCCCTTGGTGGCAGGAAGGCTGGTGTCAGCCAAGAGATAGTGTATGTCTCCTTTGTGTTCTCTGAAGTCAGTAACAGCTCCAGACCAAGGAGAGAGCCAGGGTTTGGGGGTTGGTCCTAGCCCTGTCTGAGACCCCCTGGGACCCCAGTGTCTGGGGCTTGCACCCAAACCCAGACTCTCTTTCTTAATTTCTGAAGGTACAGATTGAATATGGAAATTTTAGGGCCAGTGTTGAGATTCCCAGCTCTAATGCCTGACATCTGAATTTGAATCACTAGCCATGTGCTGGGGGAGGCCCATCTGGCCACACGTAGGGCTAACTTCTTCAGCAGGCAGGGTAGGCTTGAGGTTTGAGGCCTGTGACATACTTCTAGGGATACAACATTTTCTTTTAAGATCAGAAGAAGAAAATTAATATAGTACAGCTTGCATTATGGTTTTAATATGCCAATGTAATTTTAAAATAGAATTTTAAATATTTTTTAATCGTGTTTCATGTATCCTAGGCTGGCCTCAAACTCTATGTAGCTAAAGATGACCTCAAACTCCTGATACTCCTCCTACCTCCACCTCGCAGAGTGCTGGGATTACAGCCATGTGCTACCACACATTGTTTATAAGGTGCAGGGGATCTAACCAAGGGCTTCATGCACTCTAGGCCAGCATTCTAACTGAGCTACATCCTTGGCCACTATTTATATATATATATTTTAATGGAGGAGGCAAGTGCCAGAAGCCAATGAAAGCCATATTGCAGCCATTGTTGGTTTTAGCCTGCCAGTCTGTAAAATGGGTACAGTAAAGAGTCACTCAGTCCACCATGATGATGCAGACACCCACTTTCTTATCCTCCACAGCAGGAGAACACTCAGATCTCCCAACTGTTCTCTCCCACCCACTGTCCTCACACTGCTGAGGAGCTACCAGAGCCATCTAAGTCATCTGAATGAAGGAGTTTGGGTATCGTGGGCCAGTCCATATCAGCAGGAGGCAGGAAGCATGTTCCACAAAATGACTTTTCAGGTGCTGTGTACCCTACAGATGGTGCACCATGCCAACTGCTTTGATCTGGGTGCGAGGCAGCCAGGCAAGTATCTCAACTGCACGTGTCCCATGTCGCCTGTGATGGTTAACCTCCATTGTCACCTTGGTCCGACCTGGAATTAACTAAGAGACATGCCCCCAAGGGCATTTCCAGGAAGAATTAACTGAGGAGGAAAGACCCTGCCCCAGAATGGGTGACACCTTCCATCAGCAGCCCATATAGACAGTGTTCTGAGTAGAAAGCAGTGCCGTCCATTGCCTGTCTGTCTGCCTTCACACTGGTCCCTTTGCTGTCAGTGCTGCCTCTCAATGTGGAAAACCGATGGCTCCTGGGGATTCCAGCAGACCTTCAGTGTCAGTCTGGGAATGACACATTCTCAGCTCCCCAGCCCACAGCATGTAAGCCGATGTCATAAATCCCCTTGGTCATATCCACTCATCCACTCATTCCTCTTCCTCTGCAGATGTTGACTAGGACACCACCTATGGAAGTATTTGCTAAGAACGCATTTCTTTTTTTTTTTAATATTTATTGTCCATAATGAGTTACATTATTTAGTGGGCAAACCATGCGTTGTTATC
>PVHP010009956.1:37841-49040 GCA_004024765.1 Zapus hudsonius | reverse complement strand
CTTCCGCTCAGTTCCCTGAGTCGTGGTGGGTGAGTATTAAGGCTGCCTTAATGTTGCGAGTTTAGGGGTCCTTGTGTCGAAAATCCTTGGTTTCTGTCTCATTGGCCTATCCTGTGTTGATTGAATGGCTGTGGTTATAGGTCCCTTGTTCATCTGTCATTGTCTGCTGGATTCCCTATGGATCCTCCACGATATGACTATGGTGGCTCCTCTCTTGCCAGGATCTGGGTCATCGGCCTACTGCGATGTAAATGTTCTGTGCCATTATGGGTCTTTGTTAGTTTGTTAGTTTGTTTTTTGGTATTGTGGCTCAATTGAAATAAAAACTGTGGGGACTTAGGAGTTGAGCTGAACACATTGTATTTTGTATCATGTATGATTATTAGTTTTGGGGGGCTAGGGGTGGGCTTCCATAGTTTGATCTAGGTGTCCCCCACAAACAAATGAAGGTTTCTGAATGATCGATCCTAAGCTAATGGCAGTTTGGGTTTTACAACCTCACTAGAGCTGTGTTGTTGGGGGCGGGCTTATGGGGTTATAAGCCAGCTTCCCCTTGCCAGTGTTTGACACACCTTTCTGCCACTGTTTGCAGTGCTGTGGCGGAGGTGATGTCCACCCCTCTGCTCATGCCATTGTTTTCTCTGCCATGATGGAGTCTCCCCTTGAGTCCATAAGCCAAAAAAACCCATTCCTCCAAAAGCTGCTTTTGCTTGGGTTCTTTCTGTGCAGCAACAGAGAAAGTTGACTACAACAACATATATTAATAATATATAAATAATATATGTGTATATATAAACATATGCATATGGATCAAGTCTTTCTATCACAATAGAATACATGAATGTGAAATATAGAAAGCATAATCAATTCACTCTGTTGTGTAAGTCCTGCCACAGTGGCAAGTAAACACACCACCGATCACGGAGAACACACCAGGTTCCCATACTAAATGCCTCACATATATTATCTTATCACTTTTTGCCCCTGTCCCTTCAGTCTATTCTCCCATTATCACCAGAGTGAGCCTTTCAAATGGAAGCCAAGTTATGACACTTCTCTTCCAAATCCCAGGTGCCCTATTTTGAAGTATAAATCAAAACCCTTATAAGCTGACAAAAGGAAGAAAAACAGAAAGATTCCCTGCACAAATTTTTTGTTTTTAATCCCAAATATCTCTTTGATTGTTCACCCTCCTTGCTTGAAAGTCATTTAATTAATGAGGCTGTCCTCAAATACTAAAGTGACCAGGAATCCTTTCTAAGGCCAGCCTTTCTCTGTTCTTTTCTCCTTAAATCCATTCAACATATTTTGCATCCAGTTGCATATCTGTCTGTAGTTGTTCTACTGAAATTGAAGCTGAGTTATAACCTGTACTTCTATAAGTTGCATTTGATGGGATATTTGTTCAAAGCAATGAGAAAGTGATGCCCTTCATCATCCAAGTTGCTGTCCACCCTTGGTCTTCCAATCCCCCCAACAGAATAGCCCATTAAGTTCCACTTCCTGACTCTGGTGAGAGTTGACCAGCTCTGGTCCCACTCTCATCTGCAGTGCCTTCCCCACCATGATGGATGGATTCTGTTCTGTAGTACTGTAGAATAAACTCTTTCCTCCCCCAAGTTGCTTCTGGCAGGTGCAAGTTCACAGCAATAAGAAAGTAGCTGGTACAATTACCATTTCACAGGTAAGGAAACAAACTTGAAATAGTTTCTTCACACATCCAAGATCAAATAAGGAGTGAGAGCTGGGGGTGGGATTAAAGACCGGTTCTCTTTGCCTTGGGTGCCCACAATCTTAAACACTAGAAAAGGCTCAGATACAAAATTGCATCAAGATAATTCAGACTAAAGAAATGTCATATGATCAGACTTATTGGGACATTCCAAGAGAGATTGAGTAACAGAGAGTTCAACTCTAATCATGAAATTAAAAAGAAACATATCAACCTAAAACCATGCTAGGTTCTCAAGAGACCTGGATCTGACTTTATGTACCATTGGTCAGCTTTCTCCCTTCCTTCTCTGGGTTTAAACTTTCTAAGTCCTTTAAGAAAATTACTTACAGGATGTCCACTAAACTCTTGATATTTTTCAAGTTGTCTCATTTAATATTTTATTTACTTGCAAACAGAGAGAGAGAGAGAGAGAGAGAGAGAGAGAGAGAGAGAGAGAGAGAGAGAATGGGCATGCCATAAATTCTTGCCATTGCAAACAAACTCCAGCCACACACACCTCTTTGTGCATCTGCTTTACGTGGGTACTGGCGAATCAAACCCAGGCATTCAGGCTTTGCAAGAAAGTACCCTTAAGTGCTGAGCCATCCCTCCAGCCTCAGTCCAAGTGTCCTTATCTCTCCACAGTCTCCCCTCTTCTATCGACTAAGAGGTCAGATTAGTTCTTTCCTCCAACAACCTCAGAGGTCACCTTCTCTTTCACCCCACCTTAGGACAGTTCACAGGAGATAGAGTCCTGAGATCCAGCACTGGGCCAATTAATGGTGTCCAAAGCAGACCTGCTTTCTTCATCAGTGAACTGCTGAGATTATTAATTATTTTCTTTATAAAAATAATTAGTTCCAATCAAGGTAGACCCACGTTGGCAATACAGCTCATTAGTTATGTATATGTCTTTCAAGTGCATGACAAGTCATATGATGTAAATGAATCAACATCAGAAACCAATCCAACCTAGGCTCCCACAAGATTACCTCAAGACCACACACAGAGAGGTGAGGCCTGTCTGTGCATATGGTCATGGTGGGGAGTTACAAAGACCTGCAAATTCCAAAGTCTGGACTGTCATACTCTGCCCTTTTACTTTCTGGAAAGCAAGCATTTTTATCCAAAGGTTAATTAAGTTGGAGGAAGGCACTGTGTCCCTGGTAGTGAGAAAAGACTTGGGTGCAATCTCATTTATGGACCATGTGACTCAGCGAGAAGATTCCTGAACAAGGTTTCTGGAGTCTTGAGAAGTTTGCAGGCAGGTCTGGGTTCAGATCCTAGTTCAATGCTGATGACTTTGTGTGACATTGGATGTGCCTACTGTTTCATCCTCCAGTCTTCCCCTCCGTGGAGTTGAAATCAGTGGTGACGTGAGCTCACAGATACTAATCCTATTACCGATCAGATCCTGTTGTAATTATTCTTCTGCATTAATTTTGTCTCCATGAACACCTCAAGGAAGGAGGAGCTAGTGCTGTTCTTATTTCACAGATGAACTGAGGCACAGCAAGTTAATTGACTCTCTCCAGGACACTCAGGGTCAGGGATGGTAATGGTATTCACATCTAGGCACTCTGGTTTGTACACTCCTGTCCACTGTTTTTTCTTTATTAGAGAGAGAGAATGGGGGTGCCAGGGCATCTTGCCACTGCAAACAAACTCCAGATGCATGCTTATGTCACCTGACTTTATGTGGGTAGTAGGGAATTATTCAAACAAGCACCTTCAACTGCTGAGCCAGCTCTCCAGCCCTCATGTCCTCTCTTAACAGCTATGCTACAAATCCTCAAGTCCTAGCTAAGGAGAGACCCCAGGCCCAACCACTCTCCATTTTATTTATTTGTTTATTTATTTGGAGAGAGAGAGAGAGAGAGCACACTAGGGCCTCTAGCTGCTGCAAACAAACTCCAGATGCATGCATCGTTTTGTGCATCTGATTTTATGTAGGTACTGGAGAATTGAACTGGGTTGTTAGGCTTTACAGGCAAATGCCTTAGCCATTGAGCTATCTCTCCAGACATATGTGTGTGTGTGTGTGCATTTTTTTAATAAAAAGGTTGCACTCTTAGGCCCCCTCAGCCCTACCCCAATTCTGCTGAGAGTCTTCAGTGAGTTATTGGTATTCATTTGGGGACCAAGACACCTCAGTCTTTCTTGGTGTTCCTGTTCCATCTCTCGTGTGTCCTTTCTTTGTTTTGTCCCTCTTTGGTCTCTCAACATCTGTGAATCACTCTGTCCCTCTCTGACAGCTGATCTGAGTGCAGACCTCCCCTCTGCCCTCTCTCTCTCTCCACTCAGATTTCCCTCTCGTGTCTGTCACAGCTTTCTGTTTATCTCCATTGTTTCTTTTCCTCCACTCTCACTGCCTGTCCGCTTCTCTCTGCCTTTCTTCCTTCTACTCTTCCTCCCTCTCTCTTGGTTCTTCTGGGTCCCTTTCTTTCTCCTCCATCCATCTTTGTTATCTCTCTCTCTCTCTCTCTCTCTGTGTGTGTGTGTGTGTGTGTGTGTGTGTCTGTCTGTCTGTCTCTCTCTCCTCCCCCCCACATGCCTGCCTTTGCTGTGTTTGTGGAGGCGACAGTGTCCTTGGTGGACGGTTGTACATACACATTAGAGGTTTGAATCGAATAAAACCGAAACTGAATTACATTAGTAAACCAATTAAACGCCATTCAAAAAGTAATCCCCGCGCCATCTGACATCCTTAGTGCAAATCTTGTTTCTCTCTTGCTGCCTTCTCTGCTCCCTTCCTGTCTGTCCCCTTCCTCCTTCCTTCTCTCTTCCTTCCATCTTCCATCAGGCCTGCCTACAGTCTGCTTTAGAGCCCACCCAGGGCACTACCTACTTCCCATGTGAAGGATGGCAGTGAGGTTGTCCAGACAATGGAAATACCAGCACAGGCTGCCCTGGAATGTAGTCCCCACACGTGAAGACAGTGTACCTACATCTCCTCCCACAGTGTCTGGTGGGCTTTCCACCCCCATCTGGAAATGTGTCTCTTGAGTTCAGTAACAAAGATGAGTTTTCTCATTCTGTCTCTGGCCAGGTTTCATCATCTAGAATAGCCTTCTGAAGACCAACATCGGGTATTTCCACGGATACTTTATTTTTCGTTGGTTATGCTGTTTATATTGCATTAATACAGAGTCCGATGGACATGACTTTTCTAAGAATGAGGAGGTTCAAGGGATGCAGGATTTTCAATGTTTAAAAACGGAAAGAAAATCTACACAAGCCAGGACCATTTGATCACTGAGCACATTGACTCAAACTTTGAAGTAGCAAGTGAAACCCTGAACTCTTTGAGCAAATGACAATTGTAATAATATTACTACTGGGAAGATATGAAAAGGCTAAGCTATTTGAAATATCCAATAATGAGTTGGAGAGATGGCTTGGTGGTTAAGGTGCTTGCCTGCAAAGCTCATCGACCTAGGTTCGACCATGTAAAGTCAGATGCACGCAGTGGCACGTGCATCTGGAGATCAGATGCAATGGCTAAAGGTCCTGGTGTGCACATTCTCATTCTCTCTCTTTCTCTCTTTGTGTGTGTGTGTGTTTCTGATTCTCTCTCTTTTCATCTCTGCGTGCAAATAAATACATAAATAAAATATAAATGCCTTTTAAAAGCAAAAATCCAATAAATTCCATCAGCTAAGATTACCTCAGTTCAGGTGAGGTGCTCAGGGGCACCTCACCTGAATGGACTATACTGTGCAGTTATCAACCTCTACCACAGAGTCACTTTTCCTACTCAGGGGCCTTTTCTCTTGTGTTCCCAGAGGATCAGGGGACACTCTGTGACAGCCATGTGGGGTCTGTGCTGTCAGATGGGAATCTATGTGATTCAGCAGTGTGTTCTATAGGCAAAGGGATTGGCGATGCTTATGGGTACGAGCCTGGTCTGTCTCTCACTTCCTTCACTTCATCAGCTTCCTGTTCAGTACCCCTTGGATCTAGAATGTGGGGATGTAGGGCTGAAGCAGATGAGGTCTAGACGCCAGAAAGCCAACTTAGCTCTTCATTTGTACCCTCTTGGCTCCAGTCTTAACACAGCATCTTTGGAAAGTGAGAGGCAGTGAGAGAAGATTTAACAGCTTTCTATAAAGAGCTGATAATAAATTAAGTCCAACCGGGCAGGAAGAATACCATTAGAAAATGCCTGGGGACCATCAGCCCCTTGCTGCTTTCCATGAAGACATGAAGAGGCAAAGGGAAAATAAAGACACACAGAACACGAATCCAGCAGGTCCAGTATTTTCTAATAAGAAGGAGATAAAAGAGCACGAAGAAAACTTGGCTGAGTTGAAAAACAACTTCTGTCAGCAAATCAAATAGACTTAGCAAATTCCCGGAACAAATAATGAGGAAAGACAAATACCGAGAAATCTTGGGGAAAGTTTTGAATGTCAAGGCTAAAGAAACCAGCTGATTAGCAAGACAAGGAAGAAAGTTTCTTCTGCTGCTATTGGGCTGTGAACACAGTGAGGGTATTCTTGACCTTTGCTTAGACCCTAGCACTTTTGCTTAGTCCCTAGCACTTTTGCTGAGTCCCTGACACCTTGGCTGAATCCCCAGCACCTTTTGCCTAGTTCCCAGCACCTACAAAGGTACAGGACACAGAGGAATTGTTCCATAAGTATTTTATTGAATGAATAACTAGATATAATGGTATTATTAATAAATACCCAAGCTAGTCATTCCTGTAGTATTTCCCAGTTTGTTGTCCTGTTGGCCCAGTAGGAACTATGGCTCTTCTCATTTTATAGTAGAAGAAGCAGAATCATCAAGTTTTATCAGGATTGAACAAATTCATATGTCTGGCTATGGATGGAGCTGAAATGAGGCTCCAAGTGTCTGGATTTAGGCTCTGGAACACCTTGAGTTCTGGGAAGCTGCCCAGACACCCTCCCACACCTCTTCCCCTCTTTACCAAATGTGTTACACGGTGTGTTTTTCTTTCCGCCACCTTATCAGGCAACACATATATTAACCAGCTGCCCCCATGCTGATAACAGTCCCTGTGGCCCGCTAGACACCCATAGTGTACACACATAGATAAATCATCAGTGTTGACCCTGAAGACATTCCATGTGATAAGGTGACCCTCGGCAGTGAGATCTTGAATTGCACACATCTATTTTCCTCGATGGGCCTGGGATAATTTTTCATCCCCACCGTAATGTGATGGGGAGGCATACAGACATCCATCAAAAAAGCAAGAGACCAAATCCTTCTTGTTCAGAAGGGCCAGCAGCTTCGGGTCTCTCTTCCTGTCTTCCAGTCTTCCCTCCAGCTCCACCCACCAGGGTCTTCACTATCTGTTTTGTGTTCTGGATTGGAAAAATCTATTTTCTGATAATAGGACTTAACTCCTAGGGAATTTTTTCTCTCTCTCATATGGTGTGGTATTTAGCATTCTGGGTGGCAATTCTCTCTTCTTCCCATTCTGAACTCTCTTTTCCCTTCTCTCTCTCTCTTCCTCTCTCTTCTTCCCTCTCTCTCTTTCTCTCTCTCTTCTCTGCTCTCTCCCCATTGCCTTTCACCATCACCTTCCTCTTCCCTTTGCCCCATCCTCCACCTGCCCCAATCCCCATCCTCCATCACCATTAGAGAAGCCTAGGCTAAAACAACTATCTCTGCCCAAAACTAAATTTAAAAGAACTAAGGAAAAGCAACTGAGTTACTTCTCATTCTGACCAGCAGGGAGCAGACACCTCCATCTAGCCTTTCATATCTACCCTTGTTCCCATTTCAAAGACCTTTCAGAAATGAGACAGAAATTCTCTGTTCTCTCTCTTTCTCCAGAAGACTGAAGAGATGGAAATGAAGAGAATGGGCAATGAACCCACCCAGAACAGCACTCATTTTCATGTTTCCCTCCCCCAGGAATCCTCCACACAATGGTAATTAATTACAGTTAATTGTAATTAACTGGGCAATTGGTAAGTGAGGCACCCGTGGATGCCACAGACCACTTGGTACAGACATTCTCCTCTCTGTTCTGTGACTTCTTTCTTCTCCTCTCTTTGTCTTTTCTGCAGTCAGCTGCTTCTTTCTCCTGGTTTTATTTCTCCCTTAATCCTGGACAGCCTTCCTCTTCATCAAACAACCAAGAGCTCCCTGAGGGTGCCATACATTTCCTCTCCTTTCTGGTCCTCCAACTTTTGCTGAGATGGCCAATGGAATATCCATACACAGGGGAAATTGTGATATTCCTTTATTCAACCAGGAGACGCTTTATTTCAACTAGGACAGGCTAACTCACAAGCCAGAGAGACCAGAACACGACCAGGATGCAGGACTGTCTGGCTGTACATGGAGGGAAGGCCAAGATTAGGTAGGAGCAGCCATATGCTTAGAACAATGGTGCTAGATGCTGATGGGGGCGAGCCTGGTTGAATTTTAAAACACCTGGGCAGAAGCCAGGATACACAGTGACTGGATGACACTTTATGTTGGAAAGTGAAATATAAGCCAATGGTCACACCTGGTGGAGCCTAAAACACTGGTTCATAGAGGTTTGGGCACATTAAAAAAAAACTGGGGCACTGCTGGGTTCTTGCTGATGAAAGACCAAAGCCACATCTGGTTTCCCATAAGCAATGGAAAGAAACTTTCACGGGGGCAATACTTCTTACCAATATTACCCTTGGCTCTGGACAACTCTCTTATCTCCACAAGCAGCTGAGTCTATGAAAAGTTAAAGGGAAATTACAATACAACCCACACGTTTCTCTTCTTCCCTGTATCTGGTCTGGAATATCCAGTCAAAGAGCTAGTAGGTTCCTCCGATAAGTTATACGGACTCCCAGTGTGTGAATGACATGGAGCATGCTCTGTAAGGGTGAATAAAATGTATGAAAAAGCTGGAAGTTCAGAGGAAAGGGATAAAGAAGGTTCAACAATAGTCACTAAAGGAAGAAAAGTTAAGAAATCACTTGATTACATAAAAGGGGACATTGTATCCATAAAACTAGAAGAGGCGATCGGAAATGAAAGTCTGGAAAAATAGCCTTGAAGAGAAAGCAATGTTGACTAAGTTAAAATGTAACATTCTAGAGGTATCTCAGTGGTAGAGTGCCTGCCTAGCATGCCCAATGCCCTGAGTTTGATCCCCAGGGCTACAGGAAAATAAAGTTACAATGGAAACATTGAACAGTCAGGACTGGAGAGATGGCTCATCAGTTAAAGGCATTTCTTTGCAAAGTCTGATGGATGGGTTTGATTCCCCAGCACCTACATAAAGCTAGACGCACAAAGTGATGCATGCATCTGGAGTTCATCTGCAGAGGCAGGAGGCCCTGGAGTGCCCATCTCTCTCATTCTCTCTCTCTCCCTTGCAAATAAATAAATAAAAATATTTTAAAAAGAAACATTAAACAGTTGATTGCATTTTTAGTTAAGGAAAAAATCTCTCTTAAATTCAGAAACATCAGAAAAAGAAAAAAAAAAAACGGAAAATGGATTCACAGTATCCAAAAATGTGGAATATAATGAAGAGAGGAAAAATACCAAGATATAATGAAGAAAACTTTGTTTGAACTAAAAATAATTCTAACTGCAAATCAAACAGACTTAGCAAGTTTCAGGAAAAGCTAATAAGATACATTAGTGAGTTCTTGTAAATTGCAATGACCTGTGGTTTGTATAAGCAGAGCAGAGGATAAAAGTGACCAGTGAGAAGCAGGCTGGTCCCAAAATTTCTTTCTGCAATACAAACAGAGAAGTTTTGAGGGAAACCTATGGCCCAAGAATTATTTATCTACTGAAGCTAGTACTCCCATTGAGGAAGGACAACATGTACATTTTAAAAATGCATTGAGAGAGAGATAGTGTAGTGGTTAAGGTGTTTGCCTACAAAGCAGAAGGACCTGAGTTCAATTCCCCAGTACACACATAAAGCCTGATGCACAAGGTGGGGCATGCATCTGGAGTTCGTTTCCAGTGGCTGGAGGCTCTGGCATGTGTCCATTCTTTCTGTCTTCCCCCTCCTCTCTCTCTGTGTGTCTCTGTCTCTCTCTCACACACATATACACACTCTCATAAATAAATAAATAACTTTTTAAATGCATGGGCTAATTTTCTTAAATTTATCACTTTGAAAAAATTATTCAAAACATACTGCATCCAAGTTAAGAAGACTAATCAAAATAATTATGTAGCTCATATAACCAAAAATGGAAAATGAAGTAAATATTTTAGAAGTGTGAAAATTGATCTTCAAAGAAACAAGATGTTGCATTTGTTATAATTATAATTATGAAGGGGTTAAATTCTATGACTAGAATCCAGTCACTACTCACAGTGGCAAGTCAACAGTAAAAGTTCAAATCTTATAACAAAGGCACTTTGAAAAATGATAGGAAGCTGAGTGCAGTGGCTCACACCTTTAATCCCAGCACTCGGGAGGCAGAGGTAGGAGGCTCGCCATGAGTTCAAGGCCACCCTGAGACTACAGAGTGAATTCCAGATCAGCCTGGACTAGAGTGAGACCCTACCTTGAAAAAAAAGAAAGAAAAAGAACAGGAGGTGGTAGAAAATAAGAGCATGACCCAAAATATGCATGAGGAAATAAAGGGAAAAGATCAATGAATTTATAAGCCCACACAAAAGGTTCTGTATGAGCAGGAGGTTGAAGCCATGAAGAAGGTGAAACCCACAGATATTCATACAGTAAATGACAGGGTTGTAAAGGGAATAAACTCAAAGGAAAATACAAGGAGAAATAGCCAAACCATAATGTGCTAGAATAGTTCATAACATTTTCCAACAAACCAAATGAATAAAAAATTAGTAAATTTGAAAAATCAGATAGCTGTAGTCGAGAGGCAGAGGTAGGAGGATCACCGTGAGTTCGAGGCCACCCTGAGACTACACAGTGAATTCCAGGTCAGCTTGGGCTAGAGAGAGAACCTACCTCATAAAACAAAAAAACTAAACAATCAAAAAGGTCAGTATTAGATTTTTAACTTTCTGAAGGATAAACACAACTCTTGAACATCAATAGCTTATTTATTTTTTTTCTTTATTGTCCATAATGAGTTACATTGTTTAGTGGGCCAACCATGAGTTGTTATCCCCAATTCCCCGTTGCCCCCCTTTCCCATCCCCAGTGAGCTGGATATCTTCCTCTGTGGGCCGTCTGGATCAGTCTTTGTGGTAGGGGACCATGGATAGCCCAGTCTTCAGCCGGGTTCTCATGACCCAAGTGTGTTGTTACTGAGGGGTGCCAAGTCTCTGATATTCTCCCCCAATAGCTTATTTATTTTTTTTTTAAAAAAGGAATATCCAAACTTTGAAATTCCTTAGCTGAGGTGAAGGCTGGGATGCTATAGTAGTAGTTACTTTTCTTGTTTTTTTTTTTTTTTTTTTTTTTTTTTTTTTTTTTTTTTTTTTTTTTTTTTTTTTTTTTTTTTTTTTTTTTTTTTTTTTTTTTTTTTTTTTTTTTTTTTTTTTTTTTTTTTTTTTTTTTTTTTTTT